>JAVXUO010001121.1:0-93106 GCA_033065855.1 Escallonia rubra
GCTTTAATTCCAAACTACCAAAGGGAAGTAATACAGGGTCCTGATAACACTACTTGTATTATGTTGTAATCTGGATCCACCACCTTCGTGCTTGTCCCATGCACCAATTACTATACGTCCAGCATATCTCGTTCTCTTCCAGAAGCAATTGACACCTCAGGCACCCCCGAAATGAGGTCGGGTGACAGATCGCACAACTCCCTTTCTTCCCCACTTCACCGCTAAAAATACTAGAAGCAATGCCTCCTTATGTCTTAACATGTGTTAACACTGCTTATAACGGATTACAATGCCTGTTTAGTTCATTAATGATGCATCGGAACTATTTATGATGGATTATGATTGGTGACAATCTAAGGATTTGCCTTAAATGGCACAAGTTAGCATTTGCATCTTGAGAGAAAAAAGGATTTCCTCGCCGAATCTACAATTTTGATAACGCCGAGCCAATGATGCAATTGTTCCAGTACTTTTAGTAACTTATTTTATAACGTCATTAAAAAATTTCAAATTCCGAAACTGGTTAAACTATAGATTTCCAAAATGACTTCCTAAAAAATAACTAATCTTAGATTATTCAGTTAACCCCCAGGAAACTGACTGTTATTCTACCACTCAGAACTATTATAAAGTAAGGTATGATCAGTAAGCTTATTCGAACTACCCCCATGGTCATGCTTTAGTTAACTACTAATCCTAGTAAAAGGCTATTAATTGCTACCTGGAACCAGCAGATAAATCATCGAGTTTGGCAACCTGTGTAACCCATGCCTGACAAAGGAGAAATACTGAATCAACCATTAGGATACAATACTAGCCACCTGCACTTGCACAATAATGAAATCAGCATCGTACCTGATGTCATCAAGAATTTCCAGAAACCTCTCAGTTCCATCATCAACAGGTGGCATCCCCACAGCATGTTTTAACCATCCAATGTCATCAGCTGAGCCACGAACAGTCCTCTGCACCCGATCAACAAGGCTGAGGACATATCAACAGAAGAATATGGTAATTCATCCAGAAAACAAATTAAACTAATTTTTCCAATCCACATGTAAGAGGAGAAACCTGCATTTGCATCAACTGGCCTTCTACATAATATCCTACAGGTCTACTTGACCACTGAACCATCCCCACGCGTGTATACATACTAATAACTTGGGATCAGTAATAACACGGGACAGAAACGGAACAAGAAAATAAGAGGATAAGTTTCTGTTTGCCACGCACCATATGACCTTGGAGATCACACCGCACAAAAAGGCATGAATTTTGAAGGGAATGGGAGTCAATTGAATCAATATTTTCCATCATCCAGAAAGTATTCACGGTTACCCTTTACAAGTACTTGTAGGGAAGCACAAAAACCGTAAAATAGCATCCATTAAACCGTGAAGCGCCACATATCCTGAACCACTTAATATCACGAATATAATAGAAGTAACCAAAATGATAAAACTAAACAAAATATGCATATCCTCAATGTTTTCCCTTCAACTCCAATGGCTATCCGATTCCTTCCCGTTTCTTGTTAAGCAACTAGATAAGTTTTATACTGTTCATCGGATGGTCTTCTTCAGTAATACTACTAGCCTTAAGAGCTACACTTTCAAAAGTATATATACGCATAAAAGAAATGGGCATATTGTCTTTGTAACGTCCTTTTGGCCATAACGTATACCACAATAGCGCCTAATCAAGCTTCCCGGGCTAATGAAATGATAAGCCCATGATTCATACAAATGTAATCATTAATAGCATGAACATAACTATTTGTTACGAATTGGAACCTTTATTCATATGCGATTATCGATTGTAAAAAAGCCACTGTTGGTCGCTGTATACAAGTTCAACCTTCCCTATAATTCGTAAGTACTTTTGAGTATTTTTGTGATCTATTTCACATATCTCTATCTCCTCCTTTTTGTAGTTCCTGGCATAACTACCTTAAGAGATGCTCGAAATCGTTGACCCAACGACTGAAAAGGTGAACATGTTCGTTGACTATAAGGATCACTTCGACTTCGATAAGTATGCACCTGACAGAACATCTTATTGACCAAAGACTATAGAACAACTTGGCAAAAAGGTAGACCAGTAGAGTTTCTTATCATGAAATTTATCCTACATGGAACAGAGATAATTAGTACCCTTGAAAGATGGAAATGCCACTTTTGTTGGAATGAGTCGACTGCACAATCGAACCAGCATTTTGAAATGAATCTCCAGTTGAGCTCCTTGCTATTTCATTATGAATGGGTGAAGCATCAGCTGCTTTACTACATGATTCCGAAACTGCTATCAGGCTTTCACTTGAGGATACATCGTTGCTAACCGAAGATCCTCCGACTTCTCCAGAAGAAGAAAGTGTTACCAACTCCTGTCCGTCAGAATCTCTAGACGCGCCTTCCGCTGCGGGTTAAAGAAAAATACGTACTTGAGTAATCCAAGTTTCGAAGCGAGTAAAACCATAATGTCGACATGAGGAAACGGGAATAACCCAAACAACATATTCAGAAATCATACTGATTCCAGAAGATTAGCCAAGCTAAAAGGTAGATTGGCTAAAAGGGATACTGGTGAACATCAGCCAAGCTAAAAGGTAGCTTACTGAATCCAGAAGATCACGTGTCTGGTTTCAAATTCAAAATCCCTCAATGGGTAACATGTATAGTGGAGAAACATGTCTAGCACAACAATAAGTTCCATAGAAAAGCTCAAGGAAAAGCAAATTTCAAGAAAGATCCTAGAAGTTATTCTTAGAGGGCCTTCAAGGTTTTTAGATTATTTTTTGCAGTAATGATCAATAGACCTTCTTTTAGGTCAAGTTGTTCTGCTGGTCTTCCTTTGCACATTTGAGTATGTTTATAAGATACTAATGGAAATTTCCAGAATCTAGAGCCAACAACTGTTGAAGTTAGAAGGGCCTAGAAATCAAAGCGTAATGCCGTTTTTAGGAAACTTACCATATCAGGATCCTGCGAAAAGAAAAACAAAAAAGAGCAGGGGGCAGGTTCCCACCCCCATCACACACACACATGTACACACACCACATCCTCACTCATACGCAGAGAGAGGAGCGGCAGGGAGGGAGGGAGAGAGCTTACAGAGGAAACTCACCAGAAAAGTCAGAGAAGCAACTAGTCAAGTATGAAGTTTTCCCAGCAATATAAGAAGCAGCATCATTAAAGGCTGGTAGTGAGGTAAAAAGCGGAGAAACAAGGCCATTACTCCTCAGGGAATCTTGGTTTGTCTGACCCCAAAACAATTAAGAAAATATCGTATAAGGATTCTGGAAATATAAGAAGCACAGCAGCACATTTAAGGGAACGACAGAGAAGTATGAACTTGGCAAATGGAACAATATACAAAGTGAACATAACGCACGCATAGAGCCAGATACGATACAAGACATAGTGTATCACATTTGCACCTATAGACTATAGCAGATACATGTAGATAAACAATGAAAGCAAAAATCAGAAAAACTGAGATGCTTTGACCTGACTAAATTCCTTCATCTATGGCCATTAGTACCAGGTCGACCTTAACGAGACTGGTGTCTTGTTTCCTCAAAAGAATTTATTGGAAGAGGGTGGTGCTATTGTCAGGGGGAGTCGATTTACGCGTATTGGGGTTCGTGATCAGTGAAGGGTATGACAAAAGTCTGGATCACATCCTTGTTCATAATGCACTGGGCAGAGTGTTTCCCTCTTGTGTTTTAACCTCTGTCATCATACACATGAGTTTCAGGTGCTTCTGGGGTGAAAGATGCAACTGTGAAGCCTTTTCATGAGCTTGCTGTCGTTTGGCCTGTGGAGGCTTCTCAGGGTACTTCCATTTCTTTTTCTAGCTTGCTTGCAAATCCTCGTACATGGGTGAATTGCATACATCACGTACATTCACATCCATCAATGACTTTGTGCCCCATAGGCATTTTCCTTATTCAGGTCCAAAAACTAAATGTTTGTTGAACATTATATTTCGTGTTTACCACAAGTTTCTATTCTGGTTCTGGTTCTAACAAAGACACAAAAAAAGGTGGAGGTTCGATTTCTGGAAATAAGTAATTACTCAGCAAAAGAATTTAAAACCCACCTACCAGTTATCAATAGTCCATTATTGTGAGTATAGCAGTACATTAATAAAATATAGGCATAAACCCAGTTAAACTTTCAACTCTGTGCATTGGCAGATATCTTTCAGGTGACTCTAACCTATTGTTTTGACAAAGAACAAGACAAGTTGGGGGCGGGAGGTTGGGGGGCCATCATATCTCTATACCCAACGAATATTACCACAATTGGTCTTCTTGATTCTCCACTCTTACGATTTCCAGCGTCCATAATGAAGTTAACTGCCAGCAAACAAAAGGCAAAACCTAAATATGCTATGTATCGCAACCTACGTGCTTAACCGCTAGGAAAAGTAAAGAATAAAACTAAAGTAAGGAACTGACATTGCTAAAGTTGAAGCAAGTATCACAGCTTAAATCTTTCAATGTTCAATATAAAGTGGCCTCATAATCTTCTCATGATAGAAATATTCATAATACCCAATACAACTGTTTAATTTCATCTATACGAAACAGCCAATAAAGATTGTATAAAAGTTCAACAATAAAAACTAGTTTTGCCTTTGACAGCAACTTAATTATTACACCAAGTGTGGCAATTGTGTATAACCGATCAATTGCCTAAAAATGTACTGCCTCAGTATCATTGGATTTTTCCATTATTGTCTTTTGGCGAATACATCTGATAGATTTCGTACATGAAAAACGTCGACTTCTCATTGTTTTTTTCCCTTACTAGACTTGCCAACGAGGAATTATTTAATCTACGATTGCTATTTGAGATTACTTCCATGTTTATGCGACACTAAATCTGTCCTAGAAATTCACAAAAAGTAAGACGAAAATCCAATGGAACCAGGGGAGTAGAACTTATTGAACCTTAGAATCACTATTTGAACCAAAATTACGTCACTTGGATGCAAGTATCTTCACTAGAAACTAGAAATTCAGCAGAAACACGTTTGACAGTGCCAATTGAAAGTCGTTATATTAGAAATCCAGCAATAAGAAAAAGGAAGAACACGACGATCGTGATACCGTAGATTTAGAAGTTCGACAAAACTCTTACCGGAAAATATTTCGGTCCCGGGTCAACAGTAGGAGCGTTCGATTGCAGGAACCGACGAGCCGCATGGAGCAATAACCAGCAACGACGTCGGTTGTGTTGCTGACGGCAGACCCAAAATAAAATGCCACGTGTCAACTTCTTCGGTTCATCGGAATTTTTCCCTTCGATTAGATATACACTATATACTATACGTCTGTACCATATTTTAGCACGCGCAAACCTTGAATTATTCTTATTATAACTTGATTTATTTATTACGTGATACTCGTAAAAAAAAAAAAAAATTTCCTTTTATCACAATTAGAAATTAAAAATTTATGCTCTCTCTCTATTCGAACATATGATGTTGCATAAAAAACAAAAAACTTTTGCATATAAGATATTACCTTGATCCTCACATGTTAGTGTTATTTGAAAGTTATTGACTTCTGATTTATTGTTGTAATGATCCTCGTCGTTGAAGTTCAAAGATAGTGATTTCGCCATTTATAAGGGGGTATACTAGGTGGACGAGGAGAGGTTGAGAAAAAGTTTCGATAGAACCATCGTAGTAAGACGTATTACCAATGGTGTATGTGATCTAATATATCAAAGAAACTTAGGGCAACTAGTTGTCACACTTTCTCATCTCAATCATTGGTTCTCTGACGTCGTTATTACAATAGTTGCACTTGAACTTTGATAGTGCAACGTAAAAAGAATTTCTCACTCTTTGAAGTAGACTTCAAATATGTTGTCACAAGAAACTTTTTGTTCCAAGAAACCCTTTGAAATTACGCGGTCATGTATTTAAGTAACACCTCTCAAACTTTACGTCGTGATCGTATAAATCAGTTTACACGTCTTCTCGAATAACAATCTCGTTGCATAACATGATTTTATGAGCTAGCTATACTTTTAACTTATAATCCATGATTTAATGGACGAGGCCCATTTAGTGATAAAGAAGGCATGAAATGAGCCGTGTATCTTGGATTCAAACTCTTACTATGCGCATTCTGGGATCAGTCGTCAGTGGATGTTGCCACACGTACGAAGATGCAAAATATTAGCCACGCAACCGTTCCTGAGATGCATATGTGATTGCCTTGTTGTATCACGATGGACTGATAGGACAAGTGAACACCAACACCTCCTTTGCTCCAAAAAAAAAAAACACTATAATAAAAGCGACTAGATTGGAATTTATGACAATTCTTGCATTTATGAGGACTAGGTTCTTCTTTTTCATCCTGTTCGGCACCTCTCAGCTCAGGGGTGCATAAGGATGAGATCTCAGTTTTAAGTTGCAATAGTTGAAGTAAAAAAAATCCAAAAGTAAATCAAATGAGAAGACACGAATTCAGACATGGCGGAGCATGTTTTAGTCGAAGCCTATTCAAGTATTACAACTTTAATGGCCAAAAAAAGTATCGATAAGACGCGAAATTAACCCGGACAGAGAATGTCTCAGTTATACCCTATTCGAGCTGTTAATTGGAGGCACCGTTGAGATATGACAGAGATGGTGTTTGGCTTTGCTTTTAGCATGGCCAAAGTAGTTAATGACCATAGCTACGATATCAATTCCGTTTTGGCATCTAGAGGTCAAAATGCGTCATATTTTGCCTTCGCCCTAATATTTTTGCAGTTGTACACATTTTGAGAATTACTGATTGTTTCGGCTAAAATGTTTCGCACCGAACGCTAGTTTCTGTTTGAGTCATAACTCAACAAGTAATGAAAATCAAGTGGGTCGAGGATAACGGACCCGTGTTGTCTCGAAATGTCTCCTAAACCTATTTTGAGTATCCGTTTCCCTCCTTTCCCTGCTAGGATAGGAAGTCGCAAATAGAGGAATTGTAAATCGGTAACTTGGACATTTCCAGGCACAAAAACTTTTTCTTTTTGGCTGCCACCCCTAATTTAGTGAGCTTTAGTTATCACTGTATATAGTTAGTGACATTCAATCGGAGACACAAAACGAAATGCTACAGAGAGTTAAATTTTGACTACAAAAACATCACTAATCAAATTTAACAATCTCGTGACTAACTTGGGAGGTCTATATCTTAAAATTCCGGCCAACATAACTGAAGCCCTGTATTATGCACCAAAAGCAGAGATCAAATCCATCAAAATATAATGAAAGCGGCTTCAGAAGTTGATGATCATTGATATCAGGAACTTCAAGTATTGTACCATAAAATCTACGACAACAATGGCAGTTTTTCAGGTCAAATACTTATAGATCAACCTTTTGCACTCACAAGGATGTTGAAATTAATGAAGATCTTTTGAAGGGGAAAATCAATACAAATGCCAATTTACAGTTCAACGGAAGGGTCCCCAACAATAAAGAGGAGTAAAACAAGGTAAAGGAGCAACACCCACATGATTCATCCCGTATCGATAAAGGCTCTTCCTCGGTTGGACTCCGCGGCTCAGGCCAATTTCCTCCTCTTTATTCACCATGAGCTGTGAAGATGCAAGTACCGACTCACATTCCTCGGTCTGAAACTCACAAACCCCCTCCTCCCTCCCATTTTCTTCTTCTTCTTCCAACCCACGCCACTCCAATAATCAGTGAATCCTACCTAATGTCCAGCAGAAGTGTATGATTTACAAGAATGTGTAAACGAGCTCAGTAGTGAACCCTATCTTCGTCATCAAAATGCAGACCCTCGATGCCCTTGAGGGTGGACTCATAGTTCCTTGAGCTTGGATTATTCCTGCCAGATGAAGTATGCTTTGGGTCCGAGGATCCACCAAGTGGTGAACTTCTTTGTCCACTAGAGATTTTAAGACCTGCTCCCGGGCTTGCCTCGGGTGTGCGAGAGCGAGCAGGGTCGGACTCATTCCCCAAAGTGAATGTATCACGGCTACCAGAGGCAGCAGTACGACGCACTGATCCACTAGACCTTCCTACAAAAGTGGAGCTTGATAACTGCATGATCCAAAATGGAATATAAGTTGGCAAGTTATAACCAAGAGGGAATATAAACCTGCTACAACACATTGAACTTGTGATAACGATTCGAGGTAATCACAAGACAAAACATACTAATTAAACACTCTCAATTGGGTTGATTTCATGAGTCTTTCTCTTCCATGCTCTTCTACCCAATGCAATCTAGTCCGTCCTTACTACTTTCATGTCATTCTTGTTCCTGCCCCTTCCTCTTCCTAGTCAATCAACAGGACACGAGTCACTACCTAATTACAAAGAATATGTACAAACGATTGCCACCGATGCTATATGCTACCTCAGCTTCTGTTCAGTTGGCCTACCCTACCGTCCAAACATTTCTTCTGTGGCTGACCATCCACTAAGCATTCTCATTTTGGTTATGCTGCCTCACTAATATGTTGCTTTTTAGTTGATCTCATGAATAACCTATAAAATTAGCCCTACAACTTGATAGGGACAACACAACAAAACACCAAAAGAGATCATGAATCTGTATCGAAGTTGAATGCAATAGGAGGAAGAGATCATAAATCTGTATCTAAGTCAGAGTGCAATGGGAAGAACTCAAAAGTACACAATTCCACATAGGGCAGTACTCGACTCCTAGCATAGACAATAATATTCCAGGGAAGGCCAGACACACAATGTAAGAAACTTCTTCTGCTCCTATGAGTGAACAATCTCTTACAGGTCAAACAAAGCACCAAAACAGAAGAGAGAAATGAAGAGCGTATTAGAGAAACAAATAGCACAAACTACAGTACGTTAACAAAGAGAAGACTGGGACGACTCCAGATAGGATTCCTGGTCGTTCGCGGAAAAGACGCCAGAAAGAGTGGTAAAGAATGGACAAGAAAAACAAGTCGCGTATTGTTAACGGAGTTCAACACAACAGGCTGATTATCTCCATCAGTAGTGGAAGGTGGAGAATATCCACCCTGGAGAGGACCAATAACGAAAAAGCAGGAGTGGCCATACAAGTTTCTCACTGGAGAGGCCAAAGTGTAGTAAGAAAGTAAAGGGCTTACACAAAAACATTATTCCAGAGAGGCCAAGGCACAAACATTGAAGAAGGTATACGGAATTATTAGTGGAAGACATGGGGCTTCAAAGCAATTCTGAAAACCCAGGAGCCATGGCAACCTCCTAGGAATTTGCCTTGTAAAATGGTTGCTAAACAGTCGCCGATTCCAAATAGGATTCCTGGTCATTGGCCCAAAAAAAAAAGAGTGCCAGCAAAGAGTAGTAAAGAATGAACAACAAAAACAAGTCACGTATTGTTAAAGTAGTTCAACACAAAAGGCTGATTATCTCCATCAGCAGAGGGAGTTGGAGAATATCCACCCTGGAGAGGACCAATAACGAAAAAGCAGGACTGGCCATACAAGTTTCTCACTGGGGAGGCCAAAGTGTAGTAAGAAAGTAAAGGGAAACATAATTCCAGAGGGGCCAAGGCACAAACATTGAAGAAGGTATTTGCAATTATTAGTAGAAGACATGGGGCTTCAAAAAAAGCAATTGTGAGAACCCGGAAGCCATGGCAACCTCCTAGGGATTTGCCTTGTAAAATGGTTGCTAAACAGTCGCACAATCCCTAGCCCCAAACTCTACAAATGCTCACTCAAAAACCAAAAGCACCATCTTGAACTGCCTTCAGAGCTTCTCCTCTGGCCTCAAAATGTTTCATGAACTCAATCCAAGACCATCAAACACAAAACTAGTTCCTAAACTCATAAAAGCTTCCACCTACCATAGCATCTTTGCTCATTGTTGAATCGTTTGCAACTGGACTCTTCTGCTTAGATAGACTTCCCGTGTTCATAACTTGGCCAGAACTTCTACGACGAGAAAGATCCATAGAAGACAAACCAGCTAGTCTACCTTCTTCCTCACCTGCAATGAATGAACGATTCAAAGCATATGAATAGGATCCTAAAAGACTTCCATACAAACACATACATGACAACACAGAAAGACACACATGTGTATATGCACATATACCATTACCACCAAGTAACCAAAATTTCTGAAATGGGGCTTAGTTATGACTAAAGATGGCCCACCGCCAGCCAGCCAGCCCAAAATAAAGGACAAGGAGGATTATAGAAGAAAAAGTGGGAAAAGGGAATTCCAATACACACTCGCAGGCTCAAGTATTAAAAAATGGAATATAAAGCAACTTGACATGATGATTTTGATGAGAGAATCTCTTAATACACAAGTATCACAACCACTTACTTTAAACAAGAAAACACGTGGCAGTCAAGAATTTACAACTTCATGAACAATGCATGAACTACCTGACTGTCGGTCGCCAGTGGGAACAGCAGGGGGGATACCAGAGCTTGTTCCAGCAATCGGCCCCTAAGATAAAACAACCATCAATAAATATAGAGCAAATACAAACAGAAAGCAACCAAGGCTCTAAATCACTTACAAGACCCCGGGAAGGAGGAGTGGCCATCTGAGACTGCTGATACTTTAAAATGGTCCAGTCAAAAACATAATCAAACTGGAAGCCTGCAAGGGGAAGACAATATGAAATACTAAAGCAACGAATATTAGCTGAATTTTATGAGCTTGATGAACATCCCTAAAAGCCGAAAAGGGTTATCACATATGTTTTTTTGTTGTAATTTCAAGTACATAAAGCCAACCTTCACGGATAAAGAGATCACGGAATATCCTCTTCAGATAAGCATAATCTGGCTTATCATCAAAGCGTAATGAGCGACAGTAATGGAAGTACGAGGCGAACTCTGTGGGATAACCCCGGCACAGGGCCTGAGAAAGCAGTAAAGTCAGCACTCACCAGTCATAATTTTGTAAAGCGGAGTGGAAAGAGGAGACGTCCAACCACAGAAAAACAAGTTACCTCAATAGACGTGGAAACCTTCCTTTCACTAATTTTCTCATACTTCTGTTTCTTTGTTCCAGCTTTCAGACCCTGCCAAGGCAGACTACACATAAAATAGGTAGATGTCACCACATCATCAACAGACTGCTCGAGAAGCCAAAAAGATGGCGCATGTTGCAATAATCACCTTCCTCTTAGGAAATACATAAGGACGTAGCCAAGAGACTCCAAATCATCCCTCCTGCTTTGTTCTATGCAGTCAAAAAAAGGAACACAACACAACTTATTTACCAAGAATTTAACTAATAATTCAACTGAAGATTAGTAATCCCCAACGTCGACAAAAGCAAAGCATACCAATTCCAAGATGAGTGTTCATGCTTGCATATCTCGCGGTTCCAGTCAAGTTCTTGTTCTCTCTGCAATTTTTCATTTGATAGGATGACAATATCGCTAAAACTAACAAAGAGTTTAAAAGGAGAAGAGACTGGAGAAGAACAAGTACTCAGGGTTGACTACGTAATAAAAGAGACCACAAATCTTGGCCCTCAATCAAAAAAAATGCTCTGAACATATTCAGATGCCCAGTTTGTGGCGCCTGCAGTGGTCGTACCAAAATCAAGTCTTTTTCTGTAGCTCAGAGCCTCATACACAGGTTATGAAGGTGAAGTGAGGTTGCAACAATCTGTCATGATTGGGGTACTACTAGTGTCTTCTTGTTCTTTTTACCCATCTGAGGGGATGAGTATGAAAGGAGATTCTTTCAAGGCCGCCATGACAATGTGCCATGCTCCCCTACAGTTTTCTGATTTCAGTGTGCGTTAGTGGGGTGTGGATGTGTGTGTTGGCATGTACAAACCTTCTTCCTACTACGACTTTTTCACCCGTAAATCAGTGGCACATATACTAAGCTTCTGTGGGCTTACACTTTGAAAAATGCAACATACAAACATAATTATGTCCATGGAAAGAGAGAATGTCAGTTATACACCACCAAATGATTGCAAAAATTGGTTTAATGAAAAAACAGCACCATTACACTGTTGGTTCCTTCTTTTATTCTTTCCTTTCCTTGCCCATGCCCACTCCCCTCCCCCCTTCTTCCCCCCTCTCCCACAAGAAGTGAACACTACACGAGTATATAATCTTACAAAAGACCCATGTGTTCTGGTATAAGAATTTCAGAAAACAAGACCATAGCATGTTATGTGTCTCTATGCGTCAAAGTAACTTGTGACCATCATCTCACCGGTAAGGAATGTGCTGGTGGGTTGAAGTGTCTCTAAACTTCTTGGCAAGACCAAAGTCGATAACGTAAACCTGCAATAGAGTAAGAAAGAAAATATATCACGTATCCCAGGAGACTAATTCCCAAAATTATAAAACAAACTGAAAACAAGAAGGGAAACCTGATTCGCACGCCGTCCCAAGCCCATCAGAAAATTGTCCGGTTTGATGTCTCGATGCAGGAATGATTTTGAATGAACAAACTCAACACGGTTGATCTGTAATAAGTGTCATGGTTGGGGTATATGGACAAATTAAGAGAGGTATATCAGTGGAACAAAAACATTTACTACTAACATCAAAAGAAAAATAAAAGTTACCATTTGATCTGCAAGCATGAGAACTGTCTTTAAAGAAAGTTTTCTACTGCAAAAATTGAATAAATCTTCAAGGCTGGGCCCAAGCAAATCCATGACTAGAACATTATACTCTCCTTCCACACCAAACCATCTCACATTGGGGATTCCAGCTGCAGTAGTGATATTAGTTAAGAAATAAAACTAATTTGCATCATAAATCGAAGACTGAAGACCAGAACAATAAAGAACAAGCAGAAGTAGGTCACTAACTTCCTCCTTGTAGTATTCTGTATAACTTTGACTCATACAACAACTGAGGATGTTTTGTCTTAATATTTTCCTGAAATATCAGAACGGTATTAGTACCATAACCCCATCGATATGAATAAACTTGTACAACACTGAAGCTCAGGCTTTTGTAGATCTCTACAGAAAAATTAACATTAACGACATGCAAAATGAATGCATGTCAAAGCAATCAAATGAACTTATTAGAAAACCAATACTAGTTGGTTGTTAGCTGTAAATCAAGCCCATCAGTATCCCCATCACTCGGGTATCAAATAATCAAGTCGTACATATTGCTTTCCTTGCTTAGTGGGCCAGCTTAAAATTAGCACGGACTATTATTACCCCCTTCATATGCTACTCCACCTCCTCTAAACAAACTTGTTGGTGCTAGTGCTTTATGATGGTATGTGGTAACTGGTAACCAGAGATTATCCTTCATCAAGCTTCCGATTGGTTGAAGTCAGTGGGATTGCGAACTCTGAAGAAGAAGAAAAGTGACAAAGGTGGAATAGCCCCTCCGTAAAATCAAAGGAATTAGATATTACTTTGAATGGGGAGTGTGCTATTGCCCAGAACAGGATCTTGCTCTAAACGACTAAAACAGAGCATGACAAGCAAGCATGTACTGATCACATCATCAGAAAATGTTGAGATCACTCCATTTTCTAAAAGCCACAAAGTCAAGTGATTTGCAGTAATTACTCTGCACCTAGAATAGCACCAAATGAGTCACTTATAGCTATTGATGGATCATCACCCTTTCCAATATGAAAGAGAAATGAAGGGATGGCGCCATCCAAAACTAGTTGAATTGGCAACATGCGTCCTTTTCTTCCATTCTCCCCTATCCTCAAACGTTTTCTCATGAAGATTCATAGGAACTGAACCAAGTCTTCTCAATACTCCTACTTAACCAAAACAATTTAAGTTCCATCTTTACAATCTAGTCCTCTTCTAGTCTAATAAATTTGCAATGTTCATCCCCAAGTAAAATACACCATGGACTATTATTGGTATGCTCAAGTCTAATACTAAATGGAAAATCACTAGTCAAATCCACCGCGTCAACATATCCTTAATGGAGGTTCTTCGACTACTCCGTCACACATGCCTGTATGGCTTAATCTCGTCAACATACTAATAAGGTATGCCTTATTCTCCAGAACCCCCCACGTAACTTTCTCTGTACCTATCTTATGCCGTTTCCAAATCTTGAAAGATGGTGTGAAAACGCTTTATTTTCACTCTAAACTATCAATCAATTGCCTAATCATGAACATAACTGCCATGGTGGATCTGCCACTCATAAAACCAAACTGATTCTCACATGGTTTACTCTCCTTCCACAGTGTCTGGTCAATTACAATCTCCCTCACAATGACTCTTAAGCGTGATGCCTATATATATTGACTTTGGAGATTTTTTACCACTCATTTGTCTTGATCCGAAAATCTTGTTCCAACAATTAGCAATGCATATCTTTCCTGCAGACAATTCAATTTTAAATGGAGTTGCATGGGTCCATTTCTTCCATTCTCCCCTATCCACCAACGTTATCTCATGAAGATTCATAGGGATCTGAAGCAAGTCTTCTCAATACTTAACCAAAACCTTTTGAATTCCATCTTTATAATTTTGTCCTCATCTGGTCTCATAAATTTGCAATGTTCATCCCCAAGTAACATATATGCCATGGACTATTCTTGGCAAGCTCAAGTCTAATACTAAATGGAAAATCACTAGTCAAATCCACCGCGTCAACATGTCCCTTTCTTGGACTACTCCGTCACACATCCTATATGGCTTAATCACGTAAACATACTTGTAGGTATGCCTTATCCTCCAGAAAACACCACGTAACTTTCTCGGTACCTATCTTATGCCATTTCTAAATCTTGAAAGATAGTGTGAAGACGCTTTACTTTCACTCTAAACTATCAATCAATTTCCTAATCATGAAAAATAGCTGCCGTAGTGGATCTGCACCTCGTAAAACCAAACTGATTCTCAAATGTTTTAGTCTCCTTCCACAGCATTTGGTCAATTACCATTTCCCTCACTATGACTCTTAAGCTTGATCCCTTCATACATGGACTTCGGAGATTTTAGTCCACTCATTTGCCTTAGTCCCAAAATCTTACACCAACAATTAGCACTACATATTACCAACTCCAATAAATGGTAAAATTTAGATCTACCACATAAAACAGAAATATTCAAGATGGTAAGAAGTCACGACATGTTGCATCAATCAAAAAGGAAGATGTCTAGTAATATAGCATACTATTCAAGAAACTAAGATCTTGCAAAAACAATTAGAGGCTACCCCAGTGCACAAGTCTCTAAACACTACATGGACTAACACAGATTAAAACTCAGATGTAGGCTAACGCTACGGCGAGAAAGTATTTTTGCATTTCAAACCCAAGAATTCTGGTCACGGTGGGAGCACCGATGCACCCTCAAACTCCTTCAATTTCAGACGTCAAAGGCCGACATCATTCTCCTCATAATTTAACGGAACTCTAAACCATATCCTCTCCTTGAACAATTCAGTCACATAGAAATTCTAAAGTTCCTTCAAGGACCATCACCCACCTCTACCCATGTGAGAGAGATGCCTTGCTCCCAAAAACACCCCCTCTACCACGTACAACTACAACGGTAACCAAGAACCCAGTTTCACACGCCGCTAGTCCCACATCATCATGAGCTCGAAAGTTAAGAACGTAACACCACATAATTTTCTCTAATCATTTAGGGAATGCCGACTTATCCACAATTTGTTTTGTCGCTAAAAAACGCATCAGCAACAAAAACTTGTTCTAGCGACAAAATGCAGTGTGGACGAGCACACGAGCGTGCAAAGTGGCCGTTCCCATTGTTGAACAACAATGCATACAGATAACACAATACTCTTAAAAACTTTTCCATTTATATACTACCAAATTTAACAAAAACCTACGAAATTGCAAGTTCTTGAAACGGAAAAAGAGTAAACAACTTACCAGCTTAATCGCAACCTCTTCATTTGTCTGAATATTAGTACCTACAAAAACCAACAAACAATAGAAAGAAAACCGAATTCAACCAACCCAAAAACCTCAAGAACGAAACCCATAAATTAACCAAAGAATACCTAAATAGATCTCTCCAAATGATCCACTGCCAATCTTCCTGCCCAGCCGGAACTTGTTGCCGACACGTGGCTCCATCCGGCAAACCCTAGATCTACGTGGCGTGGGTGGTACGCGTGTAAATTACCGGTAAACTTAGGGCAAGGGCGATAGTAGCATCGTCGTTTATTGCTGTCTCTCCCTCTCTCGCTCTAAGATGTAACAGTTTCTAGAGAGAGATTATCCCACTGGTTTTTGTTTTCTTTTTTCCGATCGAATTGGAGCTTAAAGACGACTTGCTGGAAAAAGGGCTGATGGTAAATCACCGTTTGTGCCCCACATGTTTGGACTTAATTGTCTAAAAGGTCCATGCATACATACACGGTACACGTATCTAACTTAAATAATACTCCTTACGTCCTACATAATTCGATCGTATTTTCTTTTTGACCGTCCCATAAAAAATTGATCACTTCTAAATTAAAAAATATTTTGTAGATATTTTTACACATTTATTATTTTTATATTTTTTATTCTATTTCTCTCTATACAATTAACACTTCACCAACTCAATTTCCCTCTCCTGACATATCTTCTTACACTTTTTTATTTTATTTCTCTCTTCACATTCAAGACTCCTCTAACTCGTTTTTCTCTCGTGACCCACTTTATTCTCCTCCTCTCTCTAAATAGTAGAATGAAAACACACAATATATGACATAAATCTTTCATATGCGTGCAAAAATAAAGTGATCGAACTATGTGCGACGGAGGAAGTATCTAAAATAATAACAAAATTGGTAGTGACAATAATAAAAGCAAATGTGATTTTCAACTTTTATATATATATATATTTTTACTATTTTTGTCTTTAAAAGGAAGCTTGAGTAACAATTATTTATCTTCTAGCAACAAATGAGTAAAGTAATATAAACTATAAAATGGTAGATTATGTATGTTGAAGTTTGTTCGACTTAATTATAATAATTAGATTAGATTTATCAAATTTAAAGAATACCAAAATATACCTACTTAACTCAAACCCCTTATTTTTTGAATAGTAACATTGTCATAATTAATATCTAATAAATTAATAATTTCAATTTTTTAGAGGAACCATCTTCGTCCTGTGTGGTATACTTGATATAATTCGAAAACTTCATAACTCATAAATAAAAATGATATTGTGAAAAAATATCATATTTAAGAGAGAAAATACATACCAAAATTTCCCTTTTTGACGCGCAGTATGTGTATACTCTGGAAATTATACCAACAAAGTTTGCCTTTTGTGACTTCAAAAAAAGGATAATTGAAAATTACAACGAGTAAAATATATGATGAAAAAAAATGAAGCACAAACCACAAAAGCCCTCATTTTCATGTTAGGGTCTCCAAACACTTGGGATGGAGGAAGCATTGCTAAATCATAGAGTAGGTTTATTCTCTTTGACATTAGAATTGAGAAAATGATTACGTGGCTTTATTTGTGAAATATAACAAACAAATACACAAAAAATTTACCTCAATAAATTATCATTGTTAAAATAAATAAGTTCTTCATCTCCTAATATTTTATAAGTGCGTCAATTATGCATGCGTATATAGCGTACAGAGATCGAGATAAAAAGTAACGGAAGAAATTTTATTTACTTACAGTGGGCATTGCTTATTATATAAGATTGAGCTCGTATGAAAAACATCATTCTTACCGTTTTAAAATGAATACAAACAAGGCCAAACAGATGTCCAAAGTATTTTAAGAGCAAAAGTCAAACAAATGATACCTTAAGAGTTAAGATCCTTGCTAAAATAAATGCCGAAAAACAGGGTGCAAACTTGTAATTTACCTCGAGACAGACAAGCTTCCACGCGCCGTGAGTAGGCAGAGCAGATGAAGCGCCGCTGTCATGTCAAGTTCGACGTCACGTGACCATTTTAAAGTCTCCCCAAAACACGGCTCCAGCCGTCCAGCGTGTTGGTCACGTGATCTAAATTGACATGCTTAAGATTTGACATATTCACTGATTTTTCCTTTTTTGGGTTGGTTTATTTTTGGGCTTGGGGTTTGTTTCCTAAATTTGGATACCAAAATAAACGGCTGAAATCAATGATGTGGATTGTGCTCAATAACCTTTAATAGCTTGTTTTTTTTGCATTCTGAATTTTCATAAGAGGTCGTGGATGGATTCTCAAATACGTCTAAGTTAGCAGATTTTAAATAAAGTTCAGCGATAAATTTGTTATAAGCCTAACGCAGAATTTGATTATTACTCTGTATTTTGAGTTCTTCTGGTTTCCATTATAAGAATGTGATTGAAATTTATCTCACTTATTTGTGAGGGTGTTTTGAGACTGATTCTATAATGATCAAGCTGAACTACGTTCAAATTAAATGTGTTTGATAAAAAAAAGTTAAATTAACTAAATCTAGTTTAATGTGCTCAAAATCGATTAAATCATAATTCTAAATTTAATCAGTTTTAGAGAATCAGCTCTGACAGAAAGAATTATCAAGATATTCTGACATATCAACAACATTAAATACTCCCTTTAAGTTCAAGCACATTATGATTATTTTGTCACACTAGAAATAATTTCATCCCTTGTTTTCTGAATATTCTCAACAACTTTCAGTTTATTATGCTTAAAATGGATCAAACCAAAATTTAAGAACTAACTCTGATTTGATCAAAATCTACCTTTTGAGAATTAGTACCAAATGGCTTCTGCGTGTGAATTGATGTTCAAACAACATAGAAGAATTTTCGTGATTATAATGTCGTATATAATTAAGTTTTATATTACTGCAAAACTAAATATAGTATGCAAACAAGTCAACACAAGTCATTAAGGTTCTGTTTCACAACATTTTTTTTTTCAGTTTCTAAAAAATAAAATTAAAGAGCAGCTTAAATTTTTTTTTTTACAAAAACAAGTGGGTGTTTAATAACCCAAAATTTTTTTTTAGTGTTTGATAACCCATTTTGTATTTTGAATTTTTTTTGTGGTGGTTTGCGGCGGTGGTGGCTTGTGGCTGCCGGAGGTGATGGCCGGAGTTGGCCGCCGGCAACCGCCGGTGGTGGTGGCCGGAGGTTGCCGCCGACGGTGATGGCCGGAGTTGGCTCTGGCAACCGCCGGCCGACGATGGGAGGGTGGTGGTGGCAGTCTAAAAAAAAAAACTCATTTTTGGAGTTTTTTTTTTCTTCTTCAGTTTAAAAACTGGTTTCTTAAACTGAAGAAGAAGAAAAAAATGGTTACTAAACGCGACCTTTTTTTCAATTTCCAAAACTGAAAAAAAAAACTGTGTCAAACAGGCCCTAAGTTTCTGAAAATAACATTTTTCATAATTATGACGAGTCGGGATAAAAACAATGAAAATGGTAACCAAAAAGTGTAATTTTAATAGGCTTGACTACGTTAAAATGGGGGTCAATCTCAAATAAATTTTCGATATAGTATCAAAACGATTTTCTCGATAAAAAATGCCTAGTTGCACCTCACCATGTTTGATCACAATACTATTAGTATGGTTAACGGGCTTCAAAAACTTTTCTCAAAAATAAGTATCTTGGGTATGTCCATCTCTCGCGATGTCGACTTCTGTTTAGTATTCTCCATTTGCAAGTTCTTGCTCAGATAGTTTGCAATTGTGACAAATGCATGCAACACTCGTCAATATATACACGAAATGATACCAAAACAACGCCACAACTGATCTTCTGTGGTTTCTAACGAGATACAAGATTAGTGAGGCCTATAAATTTCAAACATCCTCGTTGCAGTGCCAAAAAGCAAAACCCCACAAGTTGAAATTATAGTCATAATTTTCTTTTCCCTTTTGTTTTGATCAAAACATATCTTATGCTTGGGCTCCGAGTGCATCTTGGTTCGGACTTTCAGGCATAGCAGCATAAATCTCGGTTTGTCTGAATTCGGTGCAAACATTGGCAGAAGGAACCTAAGACCAGCAACTAAGGCTAAATTTGACACTCTTTTTTTTGCTCATTTTTTTTTCAGTTTTTAAAAACTGAAAAAAAAAAGGAGCGTTTGGTAACCATTTTTTTTTCAATTTTAAAAACCAGTTTTAAAACTGAAGAGTAAAAAAAAAAACTCCAGAAACTGGTTTTTTTTTCTTAGACCACCACCACCACCCTCCCACCGCCGGAGACTGCCGGCAGCCACCTCCGGCGGCCGGCCACCACCTCCGGCCGCCAGCAGCCACCTCCGGCCACCGGCCACCACCACCGCTACACCCCACCACCGCCACCGCAAACCACAAAAAAAAAAAGTCAAAATAAAAAGGGTTACCAAACACCAAAAAAAAAGGGGTTATCAAACACCCACTTGTTTTTTATAAAAAAAAAATTAAGCTGCTCTTTAAAAAACTGCTCTTTAAAAATTGAAAACAAAAAAAAAAAAATTTGTCAAACGAACCCTAAGTCTAGTGCAATAAGATGGAGCCTTTGAGCCAAAGAAAAACGATAGTCTAATTGACAAAGCAGACTTTGAACGAAGTAATAAAAGTCATATCTGCTTTAATATTAGAGCTAACCTAAAGACGATGTACAAAATCAATTGGAGGTACATACACTTGTATTATGATTTTGTTTGTGGCTAAAAGAATTCAGGATATCATGGTGTACATAAAGCTCTTCTTATTAAATTTGCACTCTTTTGTCACTGAGAAAGACATTAGTGTCACTTTTAAACCGTTTAACGAGCAAAAAAGTGTGAATTTAGTCAAAAGGAGCGTATTTAGCATGTTTCGCCATAAGAAGCTGGTTGTCAGAGGCGAACCTCGTGCATCGGGGGGGGGGGGCAAATTTTGGAGATCTCTTTTACTTTTTTAAATAGTTGAAAATTATATTTCATAAATTTACGGAAATATAAATATATTATAATATTAATATTTCAGTGTTTCTTTTTGTTGTGGTTTAAATTTTTTTGCCACCAGCCGCCATAATCTTTATCTTTCTTTGCTCCGTCTTCATTTTTTCAAATTCTTAATTACAAATCTTCATATTACAAACAAAAACGAATAGATCAAGGTTAAATTTCTTTTCTCTTTTTTAGTTTAAAAATTTATAGTATGTTAACTTATAAATACACTATTGTCCTCGTCAAATTAATTATCACATTAGTAGTACATATTTACGCGTAAGAGTTTAGCTTCTTTAATTCAAGATTAGTAATTTGTTGTTCACTAATCGAACCAAGTTATATAAATCACTATGAATGGTAAAATTGTAAATTAAATAAATCATATATTTATGTGAACTTGAACCTTCTAAGTTTTATATGCTACCTGTCAAATTTTGTTTAATCACCTTTAGGTTCTCCTGGTTAAAATTTTTGGATCCACCCCTACTGGTTGTTCTCCTTTTTTCATTCTTTCCTTCATGGGTTACCCGGTGAGTTGGTGTGTGCTGCGTGTGTTGTGTTAGGTTGGTGTGTGCTACAATATCTATATAATAATAATAACTTTTGAGACAAAAATTGTCGGTTAGAATTTGAAGAATATTTACAGTGTCAATCTTTTGCACTAAAAACAGACTTAGGAACGCTTGTCTATTACAACAGCAGGAACAAATTTTGGTTGTTACCCCGGTCGTATGAATTTTCCTTCAATTTCATATACAGTGACCATTAATAGTTGCTAAAATGTTTATAATGACTTTTTTACTAACACTTTCAGCGACAGTTCTTAACAGCATTTTTTTAGCTTCACTAAATAAAAGTCACAAAAAATATTTAGTGATCATTGATTATCACTATATGGGGAGTAAGAGGAAGATTCTTTCGACTCATGTAACATTTAAATATTTTTTTCCAACAGCAGAGTATCTTGGTTCGGGGCGGTTAGGTTGGGGGTGGTTGTTGGAAGTGAATCAGGGTGGCTTGTCTAGTCTAGTTTTAAGTTGTTGAACAAACGAGGTTGACCATTTCGCAATTCCACAATCTCTCCAACTAACAATGCCACGAACAAAAAGCTTGGAATGGACGAAGGGGATGGACCCTTTTGAACAGATTGGTAAAACTTATGTTTGTTCAAGTTGGCTGACTTTGGGCTGGAAAGCTGGTCAATCATGTACGGTGTTCATACTAGTCAATAAAACAACCAGAAGTGCATATTTTGCTTGCAAAATATTGCACTTTCTCACCCAAAGTGAACACCATTTGGATAAAACCAGTCTTGGCCAGGCTTATCTCCACTGCATACAGTATTAGACATCCTCGTATAGTTGGTCCATATGCTAGTAAACCTCATCGTTCTTATAGGACCACAGGATTTCACAAAAGAAATCAAAACCGTGGCTGTATAGTTCGATTAAAATGTCGCTTGCTTTAATTCTTTTGAGGAGTGGGTCTCAATCAGTTCAGTTAGTAAAGCCTTTTCGCGTTATGTTAAACGACCCAAGACAACTCTCGCTTGCATCCGGAGATCTGGCAAGGGAGAGGGAGCGTCTACCCCAATGTGCAGTCAAGCTTAACTTATGAAAAAAAAATATACATAAAACATGAATAAGGATCCTATGTTGTACACCTAACAATCTTAGTGATAAAGATTGAAACTAAAAGTGTTTTGCCGCTAATGTTAAAAATTATAGCGATAATCTTCCGTCACTAAAATACATTTAATGATAATTTTCTATTACAGCAGAAGTTAGAGATGTTGTACATCAGAGGATCCTAGTCCATAAAACAACCAAAAGAATAAGACACAATCTTGCGCCAACAGTCCTTTTGTTACAGGCCAATGAGTTGCACAGTGATCTGTCTGTGCTTGTTTGCAAAATTTCATGGCATTTCATGCTTAAGCGTGAACATACCCATAGTTCTGAATTCAAGAATACAAGTGAACCCACCAAAGGGAATCTCTGTTGGATCTCAAATTTGTACATGCAAGAAAAATGGGTGCTCCTCTTTATTTGCAGTGTGTTTCTATGGGTCGAAGAAAGAAGGGCCACACTTGCATTTCCATCCTTCTGGCTCATAATTTGCATACTGGACTCCCAACTTGTCAGCGGTTGTTGGTACTTGAATGGCAATGCATGGTATGCAACCTCCACATTTGTGCAAACAGTTTGGGGGTCTTGACCCTAGTCTGCTAAGATATCCTTCCTCACTCCTGTCTACCTGTTCATAATTCCAAGTCCAATAAAATTACATATAACAAGATAAACTTTTAAAACAAGCATGTCAAAGTAACTCATAAAGGAGAAAATATTTAATGGTCGAGAGCCGGTGCACCGCATGGTCTGAGAGCTTGGATTAAGCGGGTGACGGGGCATGCGGGAACAAAAGTTGGGACGGTGTCGATATGCGTTAGGATTAATTGTGCAATGGTCCGATACAGTTAAATGTGTTACAATTACTCTAAGCAACATCACTCACCAAATTAAGTCAAGTCTGTTGTAGGGGGGGGGGGGGAGGGGAACAGCTACATATAGCCCTACCCAGCTGAATAGATAGGGGCAAACAGTAAAGAAGTACCTGGCTTGTGTCAAAGACAAGTTGGGCAGACCGTAAGAATTGGCCTGTTATGTTAAAGCTTAGAAGGTTAGTAATAGATGTGAGATTCTTAAGAAGAACAAAATCAGAAAGTTGGTTAAGACTTAAGAATGCACAGCTATAAATTAACTCTTTCTGCCATTGAAGGTATTCATCAGCCAAAAAATACATTGGAAAGATGCAAATTAAGTAATGAAAAAAGGTGCAAATTTCTTCCAGCACCTGCAAAGTTTCTACAGAAAGAAAAGGGTATTTGGAAAGCTAGCCTTTGTGGCGAGCAACATCATGTGGTGCAAAAGGCCTACTTGCTGCAGAAACCCAACTCAGTATGTGCAGAGTAGCTATTAGAAAAGAACACAGCCTTATCTTCATTTTCAGCATACCACCAATGATAATCTTTTTTCTCAGAGAGATGGAAAGAGGTAGAGAGAAAGGGTGGGACTGGAGTTCTCTAAGGGTCACTCAGTCTTCAATTGGCAAGACTTGATTTTTGGAATAATAGCATAATGGCATATATATTCTACACAAACATATATAGCTGGGGCCGCTGCAGGTTGTGTGTATAGCTAGGGGCCTCTGCAGGTTGTTGTGTGTGTGTGTGTGTTCTGATGGGAGATTTCTCTTCACAGAGAGGTGATTCTGCTTTCTTGTCAAACAGGCTTGACTTGATTTCCTCTCTTTTGACAACTCAACAAATTTCAAAAGAGTGCTGCAATCTAGGCAAATGGAATGTGGTCTTTGTATAATATTCATATATGATATATGTAAAGAACACTACCTTACCTTGTGCAGGTATTAAATGTAAACAAGATCCTAGTACTAAGAAAATAATGCAAACAGCCAATATAATACAAATGTTATGCCGGAGGAACTGGGCAGAGCCTTATTCTGAAAAGGGAATGTAAAGTAGAAAGTAGACACCTTCCATTTCAGGCTCAATTTTCTTGTCAAGATGGTTAGTTAAATGCAGTACTTTTGTGGTGGGTTTAACTCTTTACATGTGGTTGTTGGGGGTGCCATTGCCCATTTGATGAATGATAGTGAGTACTGAGATAGTGAGAGTACACACACAGTGATAATGAGGCCTTCTTACTTTTTCAGTTTCTTGAGCAATGAATGATCTTCATGTCCATAAGGAGAATGGAGGAAACAAACTTGACTTTGACCATAATATGTACTAGCACTAGCATAAACCATTCTTGGAAACCGATAAGTTTTGATAAATTTGTAGATTCATAGGCCGTTTTTTCATCTGTTGATCTATCTGTGCACCTGATTTTTTGCCAGTAAATAAGCTGTCTAATATTGCTTTTTGTTCATTTATTTTTATATTCTGAACAAAAAAATTGAAAAGCTGCGAACAAACAACAAATGAATCGTCAATTTAGTGAATGATTCACAACCGAGAAGTGATTTATTTTCACTTAGAAAGCATAATCGCTAGTCTATCTTCTGATTTTAAGAGTATTTTGCTCTGTAAATTTGTCTAGCAAAAACATACAACTCCTTGCCAGGAGATAGGTTAGTATTGTTGGAGCTATTTTGTTAATGGCTAAGTAATGTACAGATGTTAAGGCAATTGGTACAACTCGCCTTATTGTAAAGACACAGCCCTCACAATTTAAAGGGCTCAAATTTAAGAATCATTGATCAATCATATGATTTTGATCTTACTAACTTTATCATTGCAGATCAAAAAACAATTCAGAAGCACAATTTAAAGAAAAAGGGAAAATGGTACTAAACATTCAGAAAGCAAAGCATGTTCCTAACAGGCTAACAGTTTAGGTGCAGATAGTAGCTCTGCTTCGAAAGAGAGGCTAGGGCTATGCCCCTTGCATTTACCAGGCCAAAATGGAAGCACCAAGTTGTGAACAGGTACTGGTCAGCAATGGTCATCAAGCAGAATGACCTTTAAAAGAAAAGTGAGAAAAATCTGACATGGTACAGCTGAGAAAACAGACCTACACACATGAATCAAAGAGCCCTAAAACATTAGACTGAAGACGAGAAGAAGACAGAGAGGGAGAGAGAGGGGACAGAAGAAAGAGGGTAGCATTCCTTGGGGAATGCAAGAACTGAGATAAGAAATTTCTCTTCATATTGGTCATTGCAGTTGCAGACTTATTTTGTTTTTTCAAAGGATGCAGCTCAATACCAAGTACAAATAAGGAGATGGATCATAAGTTATTAGGATCTCAACCCAGGTACGTCGAGTCTTCTGCTTGTCGCTTTTTGTTGAGGACAAAAATACGTCATCGTTCTGTATGTGCTCCACATGCGAATTTTTTGTGCGCTTTGATCTCGATGTAAATGCGAAAATTGGAGATTCAAATATATATGATGATCTTATTGGTTTTCAAGACGCAATATATTCTTCCGTTTGAATTCAAAACGTCCGGTTCCATCATTTTTTTTATGACAAATATAAAATATTATGCAGTTCAAATTGGTAGACTGGTAGATGCCCCAATGGGCAATAATGCTTCATGTGCAAGACATAGCTACAGCTAGACTAACAAACACAGCCATTTCTCTCTCTAGCTGAGGTTACGTGAAGCTATAGAGGTACTGTTCACCAATGAGACAAGAATCTGTGCGCTATATATTCCTATAGCACCCTACCATCAGATTACAATAAGCAGAGCTTAAAGAGAATGATTTGATAATTTGTTCTGAACCCTCTAAATTTGGGAATGATTTGATATGAAGTGTTTTCCTGGGTTAAGTCATCCTTCTTTTCTTCACCGAAGAGTGGCAATAGGCTGGGGGACTGAGTGATTGGATAAGTCACTGTGATGTATCAGTCCTCAATACAAGGCATATCTCATCAAACCTTTATCAGATTTTTCTTCCTCTGGCCGTTGTAATGTACATTTTCTTACACATGAAGTACAAGCCTAATCTACCTCTCCAGTCTCCACCCTTTGAAGAGTCATTGGAGTTAGCTAGTTGACACGAATCACTGCTGTATTAGACTTCCCTTTCTCTGGCCAGCACTTTTGCCAAGTAAAATGTACAGATATTCAAGCATGAAGCACCCACCCCTCACCATCTCATTCCGACCCTTTTAAATAGAAGAATGTTGACTGTTACCCTCGTCGTAAGAAAAGCATGCTATTGCGTTACTGCGATTGCAATCAAAATGTATCATTTTCGATTAGTCATGGAAATTAGCGAGATATTATGTCCATTAAGCACGGTGCTTCTTTAACACATTTGTTATAAGCAATAGCCCAATATTTGGCTCAAACGAAAAGATGGGGGTATGGAAATTCAATTTTTATTTGAGATAAGTGACTTTCGTTACAAGATATAAAAAAATGAATTAAAACCCGGCCTCCAAAAAAAGAAGCCATAGCTGGGTAACAAGATGATTCTGCTCCTTTGAGCCACATACAAAAGAATTAAACAACGAATCAATGGAACACAATAAGAGTTAGTTCCTCTACTCTCTCCCCACGGGGACCAAATTAGGGGCACTAGAAGTGCACCAGGTTAGAGGTAAGGATGACCAACACTGGACTCAGTTAGACAGCAATGGGGGTTCTAGGACTAGGGAGTCCCATGTACGCGAGCCTGGGAGAAACGCGAACCTTTGGGCTTGGCCGTGGCGAGGGGATGGGACCGTAGTTGCCAAAGTTTCCCGGAGCAACTCGAGGCGATAAGTTAACTTGTTCAAGTGCTCGGGACTGTAAATCTGTCGGGTAATCCCTAACGCAACTGATGCGAGGTCCGGTTCCTGAAGTCCACTTGCAGGATAGGCGTTTCGCCATGTTGAACACTGGTACCTCCACATGAACATCATTGGAGTCTTCATGGGTTGGTGTCGCTGGTTTCTTGCTTGGGCCATCCACAACAGATGAGTTTATATCTTCTGAGTGAGTAGCTGATCCAACGTTCTGAACCAGTTCTGTCTGTAATTCCTCACCAGTGATCGAGTACGAAACACTGTCATCATCAATTGCACACCTCTGCACCAGCAAAAAGATTTTCTATGAGCAACTTTGTCTTCGGAATTTCCTCATCAAACTAAATTAGTATAGTAGAAAGCTGAATTTGTATCGGACATGTGCTTGCATAAGTAATAACCCATCATTAGAAATGGACCGAAATCTGAATATCAGCAGCTTTAAGGATTATACTTCTACTTACAGTTCACTGCTTCAAAGAATTTTTTTCACTATAATCGGGTTGCAAAAATGGAACTATGAGCTGTTTTTTGAAAGTGGTCCACAGGTCCATTTTCAAGGGATAACACACCAAGTAGGAAAGGAAGTGCTTTTCAGTTGAACAGAGTATACTAAGATAGAACCATAGCCACTAAAAGATTCAGAGCATCTACCTTTACATTGGTGAGATCTACATGGTTCTCCTCAAGGAAGCTAATGAACTCCCTGAAGTTCTCTTCAGTTGGATGATAGTGACCACTGTATGGCCATATAGCCTGCAAATAAATGGCACCAGATCAGCTTACAATGACACTTAGATAAGCATATATCTCAACTAGTATAACACAGATGAAAGATTTTCAGCCCAATTATTGCATGTAGGTAGATATGTACCTCAAGAACACCTTCATGGGCAACTAGTCTTCCAGCCGCCGTGGTTGCCCCACCGGCTAGAAAACTTGAATGCTGAAATAGGCCTTTCTTCTTTTTCCCAACATATAAGTTCCTCGACGTGCTAAGAACGAATATCCACTTAGAACCCTCCACGGTTTCCACAAAGGAGCCACTTTGTCTGTACAGAAGCTTCCCATTTTCTACAACCACTTCATATGCTCCCCTTTCATTCTGATGTCAAAAAGAAAATGGAGATGAAAGAACGTCAATTATGTATATCACATACAGCACGTCAATCCGCATATACGTTCTTCAGTAATATGCTAGTGAGATTATTAGACTATTAAAACTTACAGGTCCTAGATACTTGATACATTGACGGTTAAGATTGATCCTTGGGCACCTTTCAAGGTTCAGTTCTTTGCCATCTCCAACGTCCAACCTTCACGTTACAAAAATGTAATAACATAAGAAATCCAAATGTTTTTATGTGATTGTTTGGCAGCACAACAGAAAGACAGCAAATAGTAGAGAATCTGGATCGTCACGTTTACCCTTATTTGGTTATGTATGGAGAGCAGAACAATAAAATGTGTGAAGCTGAAATTTATAGTTCTTTTGAAGGAAGGTCCAACTTTTATAACTTTTAATTCGGCCATGTGTAATCTAACAATTTGGTCATCGACCCAACAGCGTAACAAACAAATACTTGAAACAGTTGCTCACCAGTAGAAGAAAGGTTGAGAGCTTTGGCTTTCAAACCAGATATCATAGTATATGTGTAAGTTGTGCCCATAGCGATGGCGTGGGTCAATCTGCAAAGGGGAACCAAACTTTTATGAGTTCCAGTGAGATTGGAGACTACTAAAGGCTGATGGAATACGATAACCTATGTTTCAACTAAGTCGAGTAAATCAGCTCTACCGGTGCCTTTGATAGCCAGTCCGGAAAGTGATAAAGCATATGTCGCGGGCTTCTTCCGGCAATTCTTAGTGAAAAGAGTGATCATGATTTGATCCTCGTTCAGACAAAGAAGCCAGTGACATACTGCATTTATCGAACAGGTTGCGTCAATTTGATTACTAAGTAGTAAATGGCATAGAGGGACTTACAGCTTCAAGCCAGTGTTGTAGGGCTAGTTTTTGCGCCTTCTCATCTTTGGATAACCCCTTTCCCACCTGCAATAAGGAGCATGATATCACAATCCGATAACAAAATTACCACCGTCTTCCTTCCAAATTCAATATGAGATCAGTGGTAAGAAAATACCTTGGCAGCCCTTGTTCTCGCCCTGGCCCACCGTGAAACCGCGGTTTCTGGTTTCTCGACATTGAAGAATGACACTGAGCTTCGCCTAAGAGCTGCAAAATCTAATGCCTTCCACCTGAAACAATTGAAATAACGCACTCAGTGTGAACTTGCACCAAAATAAATGCGAATTGTAGCAGTGTCCTTTATATTTAGAGCATGTGTTGAGACTTGAGAGACAAACCAGAGCTCCTCAACGACGACAGCGCAATCGGCAAGGTTTCTTCGAGTCCGGTAACTCTTGTAGACTTTCTGAAGCTTGACAGCGGCAGCATCAAGCTCGCTTACAGGTCTTGGCGAAAACAGAATCGCCGGTTCAGGAAGGGAAATCGTGGGCAATGATTTATAGATTAGCACATCCGCTTTGCAGTTCGAATTGTTCGACTCGGATTGCCTTATGTCTTGAACTAGATCCTTGAATGAGAGGGTTGTTTCAAGCATCACTTTGATTGGTTGACTTGTCTTCAAGCTTAATGTGTTTGTACCATTGTTCTTATCAGAACCTTTTGACTTGGCAATGGTTTCTAAAGTTATGTTCTTGAAACTATTGCTTCTCAAGGTCATCTCTTGTTGCAATCCCCACCTACAGTCTGCAAATAAAGAAAATTGGGTAAGTCAAAGAATGATGCAGGGTCTTGAAGGAGAAGGTGATATTTAGCAAGACGTGTTCATCAACAAAGAATGGAAGTAAAAGTCCTTCTTTTCCTTTTTTTTTTTCAAATGTCCATTTTCTATACTTGAGTATCTTATCAAACTTTTATGCCCTTGAGAAGAACAGAACCCAATTCATGTCCCTTCCTTAAGAAGAAAAGGGGACTGAACAGGTAAAGCAGAACCCTCATCCTGACCCAAATTGGTCAGCTAAACAATCAGAAGTTCCAAAGATGTAAACATCAATTTAAACACATATGTTCAGTTCACCAAAAATCAAACCCAGCTTCAAAATCAGGCATGTAACGAGAACCCTCCTTCAGAAACCAGTCAATCCTATCTTAATTCGTATATTCTTGAAAACCCACAATCCAAGCACCTAGACATGCATCAAAGAAAGCATCAAGGGGTGTGTGCGTGTGTCTCACCTGCAATCACCTCAGCTATAAATGGACTTGTTTCTCTTTGACAAGGTGCTACCGCTTGTCACTGAAGAACTCCAAATCTTGAATATAGACACCACAGCTCAAGTTTAAGGGCAAAGATGCAGATGCCTATGAAATTAATACTTAACCTTCCCTCCATATGTCCCCTTATATATGACTAGCCAAGTAGCCATTACAGACAGAGCAACGTAGAAAGGGGGGAAAGACTATTTTAGTTCTTCACTAGGACCACTTGGATACGTACAAGACGTAGACTGGAAATTTTTTTAACAGCAGGCAGTCTTTGAATTGTTTAGGGGGGCGGTACCAGTCGAGTGAGTATATAATACGGTATAATGGAAAGAAATTGAGATTCAACTGCAGCTTTGCAGTTTCAAACCCACGAGTGCGTTGATGAATTCAAAGGCTTTGAATTGTTGAATTTACTGGATGTGGAAACACGAATTTGCTTTCTGTAGTCTTTAGTTTCGGGTTCCAGGTCTATGACCATAAAAGATATGGAAGAAAAACGATTACTAATGGAGCGGTACGAAAAAGGTTGTGCGAAACGTCGAGAATGATGAACATGTCAATATTGAACGAAATGACGTGCATGTGCTTTGCGCATGTTAAATCAAAGCGCTACGTTCGGACACTCGAACTTCACGTCAAATTAAATTTGCTACAAGGGTGAACGGATCCATCTTCGTTATAATATTCACTTTTTGATCGCTAAAAGTTGCTTTCGAGACACGCTTCCATCACAGAGTTTGGGAGTATGTAGATATATAACCAATCCATAAACTAATCTATAGCAGTTGAGAGAATCTTGAGTAGCAGGGATGAATGGATCAGAGAATCTCAGACCGTCGGATACACTTCCTCCGTCCCAAATTATTCAATCATGTTTCGCTTGCACGCTTATTCAGGATATATGAGTTCCTTATACTATCGAGAGAGAGAGAGAGAGAGAGCTGGGAGAGGGAGAAAGTAGCCCAGGAGACAGAAAATCGGTTGCTGGAAGATTAGATGTCCAGAGAGAAATATAATAAAAAAAATTATAAAAAAAATAAAAACGAATAAACACCTACTCACACTTAAAAGAGTGCATAACAGCTCATTGATCTAGCGCTCTTGTGCCCAAGATGAACGGGGTCTTTTCTTCGGCAAATTGCCTGAGACCTACGCTTTTTGAATCCAATGAGTCTTTCTTAATTTAGAAAGTAACCAATATTTTTTTGGGACAATATAAAAAGAGAATATGATCAATTTTTTTCCCGCATCTCTTTACTCCGAATCGCGTCTCGTCCGTCTTTCCTAATCCTACAGTCCCAAACGCTCGGGTAAATTTCTCGGAAATGACGCAAAATAACCTTAGAAAACATGGAGTGAGGAGGGGGAAGAAGGATGGTCAAAGAAAGTAAGCCCTGTGCTTCCATGAAGCAGCACAGCTACTCGTATGAGAAACTTGATGAAATTTGCCCCTGCGTGGAAATTTGGCTGGTCGAAAAGTCAACTAGTTACAAGTCTTAGTCATGGACGCGTATTCTGCTGATGTTGCCCCTTCCCCTCCGTTTCTTGGACTGACCCTTTTTCCATGTTTGTCGGCTCTCACCGTACTTGTTATCCTTTTGATAAATTCAGAAAATCTCTGTTACATCTGAACATGTAATAAGAAATATCCTTAAGTGTATTTTAATAATGGAAAGTTATCGTCAAACATTTCAATAATAACGACAAATCACTTCTAACGGCACTTTGTTGTTTTTAGAGCTGTTGTAGCAGAGTCGTTGTACAACAGATGATCTTGTGCGCTAATTCTATATCTTCAATGAGGTTTGAACATATATCTGGTGTGATCGGACTAAGCAGTGAACGATAAAAATAATGTTTTGTGGGCAATGACGGCACCGTATTTAGATGATAAAAAAATCCCCCTCTCTCTCTCTCTCTCTCTCTCACACACACATACACAATAAAAATGATATATTACTCAAGGTTTTACTCTATGTCTCCCCCTTTTTAATACAAATGATATAGGGTTAATTACACTTATGTCCCTGAGGTTTAGGTGTAATTACAGTCAAGGACACAAAGTTTCAAAAGGTAACAAATCGTGTCCACAAACGTTAAAAATGTAACACTTATGTCCATCCGTCAAGTATCCGTCCAAAAAGTGTACTTTTTCGGTGATGTCATCAATATGTATTTTTTAAATGACAATACTACCCTTGTTAAAAACCTAATTTTTAAAGAAATGAATTTCTCTCTCCAAATTTTTTAGAAACTCTCTTCCAAATGAATTTCCAGTGCCCCTCCCTCGCCCCATGCCGCCGGCAGCCCCCTCCCTCACCCTACCTCGTCGCCGGCAGCCCCTTCCCTCACCCCACCTAGCCGCCGACAGCCCCTTCCTTCAGCCCACCCCGGCGGCAGCCCCTCCTTCACCCCACCCAGCCGGCAGTTATCCCACCTCGCATTTCCCCCGAAATTACCGCTCCTGCCACCGCTCAGCGGCGGTCTGTTCCTATTAATACCATTACTATTGCTAATGGGTTCTTTAACGACGGGCGGCTCGCGCCAGGGACGGCCTTCGGCTAGCGCCTGGATTTTATCGCGATAAGCGGCCGCGGCGCTGGTGTTGTACTTGGCCACGATGTCGGTTTCCTTTGTGATGCCGTGCTGGGAGAGGTAGGCGTTGAGCGCGTCGTTACCGCCGAACTCCATCTTCTTGAGCTGGATCTCGGACCAGGAGTCCATGGTGACGGACCGGACGAAGGAGATGTGGACGCCGAGGCCGCGGTGCTTGCCGGAGCACTCCAGGCACATGAAGATGCCGTAGGAGACGGACGCCCACTGCGGGTTCTTCTGCGCGCAGTCGACGCAGACCTTGTTGCCCGGCTTGCCTTGCAGCTCCCTGAGCCGTCGCGACGCCGCCATTGAATCGGATCAGATCGAGGTTACCGATCGGAGTTGTAGATCCGGGATTTACGGAGACAGATCTGAGCAAATGCGAGGGATTTCACACTTCCACAAAGAAATGAGATTCAGATCATGAATTTGGTTACTGATTTCTTCTTTTTTGGTTGGCATTTGAAAATTTGAAGAGATGGTTGGCATTTGAAAATTTGAAGAGAGATCATGGGCAATATGGTCATTTCGACAATTCCATTATGTATTTGGGTATTCCGTTAGGTCAGAGGATATAAGTGCCTATTTTCCAAACTTATGGACACGCGTGTAATTACACCTAAACCTCAGGGACATAAGTGTAATTAACCCAATGATATATTACTCGGGGTTTGTACTCAAACGAAATCTAACAACGATAAAATTCTTCCTTCGCCGATGACTTGCTCACCTTGACCACAAGGTAGATTCAGTCTCGTCTTCAAATATATGTTATATCGGGTGATTGTAGCTCAACTTTATTTTTACGTACACCAAGAGTGACTTTGGTGGGAGGTTCTCGGCCAATGAATTTTTTAAATTTGAAAACCTATAAAATCTACTTGAAAATTAAGGGGAATTTTTTTTGACTTTAGTAAAACTGTATGGGTGAGCACAGTTCGATTTTGTTCAATTGGGGCGTCAAACCACGAACCAAAACGCTACCCTTCGGTTTAGAAAATTATGAACCGAACACCATTTATTTTTACGGTTCGGTTTGATCGATTTAAACAGTTCCTTCAATCGGTTTGAATATGTTTGAGCCAACTTAAAGACGTTAATTTGCACGCTACTGTTGGATTTAAATATAATTAAAATTGAAGGTATATTCTCAAAATTGCATATAATCTTGTTATATTAAATATACAAGTGCTTGTGTTAACATAAAGTGTGTGTGTGTGTGTGTATATTACAATGAAAAACAACATGTGCCTTTGTCATTGATATATGAGAAAGACTGAGTAATTATAAAAAAGATATTAGTCATTATTTTTTGTGTTGTAACTGGTCTCATTATTTTCTCTTTTTTTTAACTTTCAAATTTTGTTTATTCGAATTTGCTTAGTACCATTTATGTAGAAATTATCAATGAATGTTACTAATATAAATTAACATATTATAGGTTGGTTTTGTTATGTTCTATTCTGTTCTGTTCGATTCGGTTTGAGTTCAATTTTAAAAATGTGAACCGTGAATTGAACCGAACAAATGTCAGTTTGAGGAATGTAAAACCGAACTGTTAAGATTTCCGATGGTTTGGATTGAATTGGTTCCACTTGATAAGTTTGAGCGGTTCATATCGGTTTAAAAAGTTTGGTGCTCACCCCTAAATAAAAGCTAGTATATGGAATTCTAAAGTAAAATAAATTGTTAATGTATTAAACTAGAAAGAAAGAAAAAAAGGAATCCTACCCTGTAAAGTAAATCTCGTTATAATATCTTTTTTCTTATACAGATAATAAAAATGAATTCCCAGATAATGGCTTAACTTATTTGTTCTTCTCAAGCAAAATCTCGAAATCAAGGTCATGTGTTTATCCTTTCCTGAAACAATTCAAGATCTTTGACCCTGGTTAGAGCTCTTCTTTAATTTTTTTGCTCTAAGGCTCTGGAACGGGTTAATTGAAAATTTTGCGGTTCAATTTCTTTATGAATATGGTGACACGTAGAGAAAAGAAATTAGTCCGTTGCTTAAGCGACATATTATCTGCTTTGACAAGAGCGTTTTGTTTTATCTTATAAAACATGCTTCGTGAAGAGAATGCATTCTCGACCTTTTTAAGTGCCGTAACTTTTTGAGTTCGTCAACGTGGAATCAAAATTTAGTCTCCCAATAATATCACTGTCAGAGACGGTCAGCAAAACTATCGCATACAAATATGTATTGTGTTATTTGTCTTCACTCTTCGATCAATATCAGTCACGATGAAAAAAATATGATTAATTTAGTATGCACATTTACTATATTTGTGGGGTGTAAGCTATCCTATCCAAAAAATTATTTATTAATCCTTATAGTGTTAAGCAAGGAGAGGCAGGTGGTCACGTTCATACATGTCAAAATTGACGGTGGTTTCTCAAGAACCAAAGCCCTTGAATGCATGAGTTTTTGGTCAGTTGACTCTTCAACTTGGCAAATCTTTTATTCTACTTTGGTACAAACTGCAAGAAGCAAAAAAGATTAGCACAAAGGATAAGAAGATTCCCAATTATTATTATAAGAAAAATAGTAGAAGTTAGCTGGGGTTTGGAGTCTGGATATTATTTTCAATTTGCCGACATGTTTTGAAGGGAAAAATCCCTCCTTTGTTTTCACTTTTCTTTTAATTTTTTTCCTTTTGGGGAGAGGAGCAATGCAAGTTCCGATTATGTACTATTAGGGCAAAAGTAAGTTTGTGACGTACTTAGAAAAGATTCAATCTCAATCTCCATGTATAGTCGATGTTATACTTTAATACCCACATTGATCCGAGTAAACGAACTATTTTACTTTTCTTTTATTTTATTCTTTTTGAAGAGGAGAGCATTGCAAACTTCGGATTCAACATTTGGGCAGATTAAGTATAGTCGATGTGAATTTTAACACCTGCCTTGAAAGAAGCGGTCGGGATAGTGACCTGAAGACCATCGGTCGTGGGTAAGGCCTAGCTCTGATTCAATGTTAAAGCTTAGTGTTCAGTTAAAAAACATGCTCAAAATGATGAAAAGTTCACCAGATACAAGAACCAATTACAATCTCAACGTACAGTCGACGCGAGACTTTAAAAAAATATATATAAATCTTCTACCAAGAGATAAGGGCGTGAAAAAGTACCCTAACGTGAGAAAATATAATTCCGCTTCTATTTATGTACCCTTATAAATTTTGTTTGGGGAAGGAGGAAGGTGGAAGTTTCGCATTGAGTTTTACTATTACAAAATAAGCATGTGATGCATGCAATAATTGAATATATTACTTCACTTAAGATACTTGAAACACTACCCTAACCAGCAATCACTCGCTCCATCTCCCTCTGTGTTGTGGACTATAAAAATTGGTACAATTTACATGTGCTGACTTGTCATAATCAACTTGCTAATCAAACTTTGTTAATGTTAAGAGTTGGCTCATGCAAACGTAATTAACTGCGGAATATGGATTGTTTTCCTAATAAGGCAGTTCAATTCATAGCATTTCATGTAGTCTATACCATTAATAACATCACCTATGAATTTTCCCATGTTCCAAATTATTAGGTTAAAAACTTGAACTCGTAAACGTGAATAAGGATCATCTGCTGTAACAGTTTTAGCGATAAATTTTATCGCTAAAAGTATTACATTGCTGTTGTTAAGTTGATGGTGAAGCAAATGTGCTGTACAACGGAGATCCTAGTCCCATAAACATTGGTGTCACCTTTTTGTTCTTGAACAATGTTAGTCCAACTTCAATTGTTTGTAACAATAAATTGGTGTTTATTTATTCTAGTCCTTGCGTAACGTTCTTCTAAAAAGTTTGGGAGGACTCAAATTCTAGAGTGAACATAATAAATTAAGTGAGAGACCGTTTACCACTCCTTATACGTCTTTTCGTCCCTTTGTTTACCTGCCACTAAAAATAGAATCATAATAGGGAGTTGAAATGATACTTACCAATGGCGAGTCTCGCCTCTCATTGTCAATGAATTTTGAGTTGGATATTTTCAATTGTATCAGAGCAAATCAATTCAGGACTAGCAAACGATCCAAATATTAACTCTATTGCCGCCCCCATTGAATTCATTCATGCGTTTGACCCGCTCAAAATAAGTTTAGTCACACGTGATGGAGTATTTTGATATAAATCCCATATTAAAAAAATAATAGCTAATATTTTAGCATACGAGCCCTGTGAGTCTCTCTTCATACTGTGAATTGTTCTTGAGTTGGCCAAATGGATATGAGGTGGATGCTTTCAGTACCCCAAGTCTTTCCTCCTATGTATTTACGTTTTCTTTTGGCATTTAAACTCCTGCTATCTTCTCTCCGTTTAGTATTAAAGCCTACGTCGGACCGTTAAGGTGTGCGCGCACGAGTTATCTCACATCGAAAAAATGTAAAAGAATAAAACGAGGTTTACACGAGTATATGCATCCGAAACTTATTAACTTAATCGAAAGTTCCGATGACAATAAAGCAGTGTAATGTCACGAAAAAAAACAAAGGAATGCCGTAAAAATGTAAAAGACCATTTCCAGATATATTTTTTTTCCTGGTTGAATCAATAAAATTACATTAACAATAATAGTTCATGCAGACACTGCAACGAGAAACCAAAAAATCAGAACATGATCGAATACGATAAGAATTATATGCGTATTATAAATCAAAATAAACGGTCACTCTTATCGGATATTATCGTGAGCTAAAAACTCCTGAACAGTCGACTTTGTGTTAAACTTTTTAATTCAGCTACTTACAAGGTGGTGTGCCACGAGGCTCGTATTTAAAAGCGCCAACCCGTGTCCAATGAGATCAGCTTAATTTTGGCGGCTAATGAAAGTCAAATGAAGGAGAGCCAGAAAAGCAGAAAGGGTACCACGTTGTTCTGAACATTTAATCCACTTGGTCCCATGTCCCCATTCGTCGCGCTGTCGGACAGCTCGTCCTTCGTCGTCTAGCTTTTGCTACGATTGCTAAAAAGGGGTACCAAGTTTTAAATATTGTCGGCAATGTACTATTTTGAACAATAATGTATTAACAAAAATAAACGTAACGATAGTTTTTATATATTTTGAACGGAGCATAGTAAAGTATAGGAACGTTTTTGCGTGAAAACTAAACCGGTAACTGTTCTTTAATTCTTCTTTCTTATCGCTTGTGTCATATGTACGTGTCCGTACAAGAATCTCTCGTCTCTTCTCCTTTTCTCTCAAGAACATTGTCTAGGAAGAAGAGAGTTTGGCATAAACCCTTACGAGATTATTAAGAACAAAAATTCTTAAGAAAATGGAAAAATATATGTTGAGATGCACGAGAATAGTCATTTTAACTATCAGCAAAAGGCATGGGATTATCCGGAAGTTGACTGAGTTCTATAATGAGTAAGTGTGAAAAATAAATTTGACATACATTATTGCATATCAAGTCCTGTTGGTTAAAAACTTTTAGGTCAAGTTGAGCTCAAGACATGTACAGAGGCATTTTTGGTAGAATCGGGCGTGCTTTGTTAGTAAATTATTTATCGATGAAGTCTTACCCATCTACAATTCCATGTTTGAAATTCAGAAATTAATCAGCATCTAGAAAATTTGCAGGCGGAGAGGACTTGAAAACATTTGAAACAACGTTAACAATGCTTCCGTGGAAACAATGAATGTCCAACAATAAAAGCAAAAGCAAAAGCAAAACTTTCTCCTTTTTATTCTTGTTCCAATTCTGAAAAGAAAGTCAAAGATTAGTTACTCATGAAATTGAATGTGTAACATATTTCTAAAGCTATCTTCTTTGAAAAAAGGGTCAGACGAATTTTATTAATACAATGGGAAAATATATAAGGAAAAATATCGTCAAATGGATCTCAAGACAAAAATCAACGGATAACATCACATAATTTATTTATCCGACCATTAATCTTTAATAAAATCCCAAGCTTTCTAAGAGTCTGAGAGTCGGGGGACGTATGTTTTTTAGCGACAAAACAAGATTTTTTTTTTATTTTTATCATTTGAAAGTGCATCAATACTAACTTACGGTGTGGGGATTCTCCGTCTAAAATTAGACAATGCTGCCTTGAGATAAAAGACTAGCTAAAGAATACCGCTATAATTTTTGCTACAAGCGATAATAAACTTTTAACAGCAAAAATTTACCGTTTAAACTGTTACAGCAGAAGTATTGCAGATGATCCTTACCCGCTAGCCGAACTTTCAGCCAGAAACATTATTCTAAGCAAAAAAACAACTAGCTCATTACTCGTGTAGTAACTGACCATTTTGACCCCCACGGACCCCCTGAATGTCTATGTAGTTTGTACTACTATAAATAGCTTGACCAGCCTTGTTGGGCCATGGTAATGAGGTATGGGTTTCAATCTCATTAAATGTCGACCAAATATCTTAATTATATTAAATGGGTTGGTTGCCTACCTGCCTCCCGAACACGCTGTATTGACGGCCCATTATATATTGTTTTTCGCTCGTCCTTTTCTGTCGGCGCATGTACGAAAGTCTTTTTTACTTTTATTTTACAACCAAAAATAAAAAAGAAGAAGTCTTTTTAATTTAGCTCATAAAACAAAAGAAAACGCAATTCTAGAGACACCCCCCCCCCCCCCCCCCACACACACACACAATAGGTGCGAGAGTGTGTGTGGGGTGGGGTTAGAGCAAGGAGTAGTTCTCCTTTCCAATCAACGTAGGAGAAGTCGCCCATAACAAGGAAAGTCTCGGGGTTCGTTGCTTGTTCTTCCGATAAAGTGCAAGTTAGAACTCTGTCCTTCTCTAATTTAATTTAATTGCACTAGAAAAAGAATCTTTTTTTAATTTATTTCTTTATTGTACCGTAAAAATGTTTATAGAAGAAGTTGGAATCTTCAAAAAATTGCAAGAGAATCAGACACAAAACAAGAGAGCTATATACCGGAGCGATAAGGTTACACCGACGACGTTCGAGCATGACATGCATTATTGTTATTGCTATGCATGGCCGGCTTTTAACTCAAGATGAGCGAAACGTGAGAGCCACAAATATTAATATACCTTTTGCTATATACGGTGTGGCAAACTCTGGTATCGTTATGCTTTCACCCTCTTTTCCATTTTGTTTTTATAAACATTTTTCTCCTTTTTTTTCTTAGTCGTTTTTAAATTACTCCAAAAAGTCAACCATTTTCCTAAAGTTTTTTCTTGGGCAGAATTATTCCTAAAAGTTGACTGCATGGAAAGTCCACTTAGATGGTGGACTTACAAGAAGCAACCCAAGTCCAACATTCTGGGTTTTGGTTTGGGTTTGGACTTAATGGGGACTTACTCTAAAGCTTGACTGGTAGAAACATCAAAAGCCCAACCAAGCTTAGTTGGGCTGTTGTGTTGCCAATTGACACAGACCTAAGTATTTGTTTATGTAACCCATTGGGCTTGTGCTCAACCCTGAACTATTGGTCTCTTGGGCCAATATCCAACCAACCTCATCTTGAGTTGCTTGATGGAGTTGCTTAATGTCTTGCATAATTATTTTTATCACATTATCATTGGCAAATTAAGGCAAGTTTAAGAAGATTGCGAGCTTCAAATTATGTTCAAGCTTGATTTTCGGTGAAATTATAAATAAGCAAACACGAGCTGAGCCGAGTAGCTTTTGTTTATTCTAATCTTGGATCCCCATCGGACTTACGGCGATATGCCCTACCATCAGAAGCTATTTCTTCAATGTTTTTTGGTGTTTGTGTTTAGGAAAAACAGTTTAGACCAGGCTAAGCGAAAAATGTCTAGAAAAAGTGTTTCCGGACACGTTTTTGAATAGTAATTTCGTTCCACACTCAAAACGAAGATATAGGGGCGTTTGACAAGCCTTTTTTCCCCTCTTTTTTGACCCAATTTTAAAATTTCTCAAGAATCCCAAAAAATTAGGGTATTTGATGGTTCTTTAGTTTTTTTAAAAGCCCAAGACTTTAAAAAGAGTGGCTTGTTTTCAAAAAGAGCTAATAGCTCTTTTTGAAACCCATTTTCACGCGGTCTGGATGGCTGGATTAACGAGGTCTGGACTTTGAGTCTTCCTAACAATAGAAAATAAGATGGAAAAAACCAAAGAATTAAAACATTAGGGTTCTCATCTCTTCGGCCGCATTGCATCTAGGGGAACATCTGCTCTACTCGATCGGCCGCATTGCATCTCTCACGGAGTCCACAGCCACCGCCTCCATCGCCGGTCACTGCCTCCGTCCCTTCTTTTTGGCGCGGCCACGAACATCGCATCTGGGGGAACAGACCTTGGCTGCTTTTCTCGATCGGCCGCATCGCATCTCTCAAAGAGTCCACAGCCACAGCCTCCATCACAAAACACCGGTCACCGTCACCGCCACCGCCACCGCCTCCGTCCCTTCTTTCTCCGGCGCAGCCACGAACATCGCATCTGGGGGAACATCTCTTCGCTGCTTTGCTCGATCGACCGCATCGCATCTCTCATGGAGTCCACAGCCATAGCCTCCATCGCAAAACACCGGTCACCGTCACCGCCTCCATCCCTTCTTTCTCCGGCGCAGCCACGAATTGTAATATATTTATTCAATATTGTTTAATTATGTTTTAAAAAAAAACCCCAAAGAGCTTTCCTATCAAGCGCTTAGACTTTTCTTTATTTGAAAAAATAAACTCTGTCAAACAGCCACCAGTTTTTTTAACTGGTAGAAAAAAAAACCAGAACTCTTTTCATTTTTTTAGAAAAAAAAATTGAAAACTGACAGTGTTACCAAACAGACCCATAGTGTTAGTTTAAATGGATAAGTCGTTGCTAAGAGGTGCATGAAAGGCATAAGAAGGTAAGAGCATATTTCGGATTGAATATAAGATGATCAAATCTGATAAAATTTGCTTTAGGCATTTGATATATATACAACCAATTAAATCAGGTTTGAAAACTAAATTAATAGAAGAAAACTAGAGTTAGAAAAAGCGTTTTTGAACCCAATATTTTCCATACTTGGAGGGGCACCTTATCATAATCATGTTTGACTAAATAAAGTACCAAAATATCCATATTATTTTACAAAGACATTTAAATTTTTTTACCAAAACACTTAACTTATTAGCCGTACATAACACTTTTGGGCTGAGCTTTTATTTGACTTTTTAGGATCCATCCGCCCATCAACACCTCGGCAATCCATTAGCCTCGGAAAGGGCCTGACTATTTATTCCAAATCTTATTATGTCCTGTCGCCTTGTAAAAAGCAGCTACTCAACTTATCGAATATATTACTCGTCGGATTAGTTCCATCGTGCCCAATTTTTATTGTTCATTTTGTCACATTGAAACTGATTTTATTACACTTTATTGAAACATCGTTCATAACTTAAACCTAATTTTGTTAAAAATAACTTAAAGTTAATTTTAAACTTATCATTTAATACAGTAACAAATTTGCTTTTGAAAATTAATTCAAAGGGGCTTCAATATTTTAAATTGGTTGACTCACAAATGTTCTAGTTGGTTGCCAACGGCCCAATGCTGATTTTTCAAAAACGGGTGGCTTATTTCAAACGCTTACCCGGCACTTTCAGATTCTATCCAACCCTTGCGTATAAATTCATTTGAAAAGAACCTTCACCAATCTATACCCCAAGAACCTAAAAATTCTGTAACAATGGGTGAATCACAAGCAGGAGCCTTATCAAAGTCCCGGCCAGGTAAAATCTTTATTCACCTTTCTGTTGCATCAATAAATTCCATCTTAATTTCCATACCCATGTCGCCTTATTGCATTGAGACAATCTTCAATACTTAAAATGCCCATTTTCTTGATAACCCAGATCAGTTCTTCCATTTTAAACCAACCCTTTTGAGGATTTTTATCAAATGTGTGTTGTGTGTGTTTGTGTAATCTTTTTCTTAGATGGATATGTAGTAGGGACACACAATCACGCGAGATATGTTTGTGAAAATCTGATGGAATAATTATGGATTAACTAAATTGTTTAGCAAAATGTATTGATGTGAATGCCATATTATATTATTATACTGTAATTTGTGTAGCAAAAAAAGAATACTTTGTTACGTTATTATACTCTGTTTGATATATGATTGAGTGCTGGCAGACGAAGATGCAATTATTGTCATTCCCCTTGCTATATACCTCTTCTTTTGAATACAAAGTCAGCTTCACCTATAAAAAAGCTCCTAAGATAGGTAGAATCAGAATACAGACACATAGAGTTAGGCTCTGAAAGTGATTAAGAATTAAGTATTATCGAACGAGTCAAACAAGGGTAGAATGACGAGTAGAGGCGAATTCTGTACGTCCAAATTTCTATCATAAAAATCTGCTAAAAAGTCAAAAGGCTGAAGTTTTGAAATTTGAGGTAGTTTATGTAGTTGTATGCATATTTGGAGTGTGGACATACGAACAGGTGTGCAGACACATATACATAACTGTGACATGCACCTTGCATATTAGGAAGAGGGATGCCAGTTGAAAGAGTTTTAAAGCCGAACCGTTTGGTGTGATTCCAGTATAGGTATACTTTGTGTCTGATATTTTGAAATATGTTTGATAAAGATATGAAAGCGCCCAATGTGCCTGAGAGAGATAAGGAAGAGTTTGAGGCAATATTACATATGGAGGCACAACCAAATAATCATCATCACAAGGAAACTCATGGACTGCGTGATGATATTGATGAGAACACCCCGATTAAAGATGTCAAAGCCCCGAACGTGTTTGAGAGAGCGAAGGAGGAAATTGAGGCTCTTGCTCAAACAATTCATTCGAAGAAAGGAACCAAAAGTCACGGTTCACCTTCAAATGGCAAAATCAGGTTGAGGAACAATTGATCTACTGTTATCAAACGGAGTATTTGAGAAGCAAGGAAGAAAGTTTTCATGGTTCTTATTTATCTATTTGTGCGGTGACGTGATTGCAGGGATGCTGCTGTAGAGTTGAAACCAGAGAAACCTGATACTCGGTCAGGTATATCTGCCATGCCCCTCTTTAACTTGTTTGTTGTTGGGGTTTGTCATGTACCATACAATTAGCCAAATTCTGGAGAAAAATTCTTTTGCATTATCTTATGTTCATACTTCTGGTATCTAGTGTGAAATGACTTTCAAGTAAAGGACAGGAGTTCAGTAGCACTATGCAGGAGTAAAACATACAAGAAGCAGGTATAAAATGACAAACTCATAGTTAGGAAGGATTTTTTCAAGGTAAGGTGGGCGAGGCGGGAGGGCTGAGGTGGGTGAATGGGTGTTAGCCAAGGCTAACGTTAGCACTTAGGTCTCCTGTACTCAATCTTGTTTAGGCTACCCCATGGTCTCCCACATTTTTTTCTGATCCACAAACACTGGTGAATGTTTGCCATCATTTGCTTGGATGCCCTTGTGCTACGAGAAGAAATTATGTTCTCCCTTGCCAATATGTTGAGGCATCCATATTTTCTCACTTACGATGTGGTTTTTCCTTCCCGCAAAAACTGCTAAGGGAAACTACATTTATCTAGAAAAAATGAAGTTCCAACTGAAAGATAAACCAAGAACACAACCTTTACATACTGGCCGTAGATTAAACCAGCTGGATCCCCCTGCCTGCAGCCCAACCTATCCCATCTCGAAAACCAAAAAGCAAAAGGAATAGACACCTTAAAGACGAGTCCATAAACTGACTTGTGATGCTTTGAGTTGGACTTCGTTACTGTGGAGCTTAACTCCAATATCAGGCAAAGCAACCAAACTGAGTATTCTTAATGCTGGTACATATGATCAGATGATCTACTCCGTAGTGAATAATCACTTTTAAGTTGCATAAAACACCATTTTCTCTTTGCTCTAAGCTTGAAGGTTTTACACCATTACTCAAAGACTTTGCTTCAACTTTGGCAGAGAAGGATGTAAAGGCACCGAATCTAATAGAAAGAGCAAAGGAAGGGATGGAAGCAATGATGCACAAAGAGAAGTCACCACATCGTCATCATAAAGAAACTCATGGAATGAGTGAAGACATCAACGAGAACACCTCGACCAGCGAAATTAAAGGTCCCAGCGTTTTTGAACGAGCAAAGGAAGAAATTGAGGCACTCATTCAGACAATACATCCAAAGAAGCAATCTGATAATGTTGTTTCCTCTCCAAAGAAGGAAGATGGTTTCTGCGTCTCCCTTGGAAAGGGCTTGGCAAAAGTATGCTCTCCTCGGGGCCATAAGAGAGATTGATTGTAGTTGCGGATATACTGAAACTTTGCAATAATTTCTTTTGTTCGAGTGAAATTCATTGTGATTATTGACTTTTCTAATCATTTGCATGAGGCTGCAAACCATTCTTTTAGTTTTGTACCACACCAGCATTCTTTTGTCGATAAGGATTAGTGTTTGAGGTTTTCCAGTTTCCAGCTGCTTGGTCGTTGAATTTAATTTTTCATATTCGTGCAATGATTCATTTCATGTGCATTCTGGTTCAACGAATTGTTTTTAGGTTGAATCTTTTTTATGTCACTTTTCATCCATGGAGGCTATTCGGGCCTGAGCTGTACAGTGAGGAACATCTGCCGCCCTCCCTTCCTCCAAATGTAATCCGAGGCAATTAAGTTGAATCCGCTTGCTTATTTTTCTTGATCTGTACGAACTTTCAGTACAATTACAATGATGATGTTCTGCAAATAGTATCACACTCTAGCTAGTTGCCCACGGCCCATCCTCTCAAGCATCTGATTCGATGTTCACGCGAATACACGGAAGCATGTACTCGATTTAATCCCTAACTAGACATCCATATTATTTAAACACACACCAAGCTATCCAGTATCAAACAATTCATCCTTGAGAGAAGTATAGAGCCCTGCAATGGCTCATCAATCTCCCTCGTTGATCACTTATGCAACTGCAAATACTTCACCTTAGTTCAATACCCATGTCACTTAAACGACATGCCATTGCATAACTCGGTAATGCCATAGTCCAAGCCAACTCTTTTGCAATATCCCAGACCAGTCTTTCTCTTTCCAACTCTTTTATAAAACATTACGTGCGCGCGCACATGAAATTGGGATTACTGCAGTGTTCTCCTTCTATAAGAGATGTGCAAGTGAGGAGCATCCTAACGGTGCTTACAATTGGAGCAAATACAATTCAAGTTTTCCACACTAAGCCATTACAAAATCAGTGCACAACGTTGGATTCTCATAATTCAATGCATGCTTTATCATTACTTGGCTAAGCTTGGCTTCATGTATCTCACTCATCCCATAGCATCTGGTCACTTGGAATCTTGGTGGTCAAAAGTCATGGGATTTGTCTACCCATCACATGTGTAAGATATTGCGCTCGAGTCCACTAGTCAGAAAAGATAACTTCATCCACATGTGAAACGTCGAAGACAAACTCTCACAACGTTGTCATCGGTCTACTTAACAATTTCCTGAGATAAGAAAAAAGATGTTGAAATTGGTTCAAAAACAACAATAATAAATTCAATAAGTAGGACAAAGAGACGAGGGAAGTTATTCTTAAAACATCTGAAATCTATCTAAGGAAGAAGGACTCAAGTTTTGGAATCAAGGGAATGCATGTTATTATTTGCATAAAGGGAGTAAGGACACAAACACTGCATGTACGGGTTGAAAACGTAATCTTTAGGCTTCGGATGATAAATTTTATGTTTTATACCTCACGTTATTCATTTAAAAAAAGCTATTTACCCCTGGTTAGGAATGACGTTCACAAAATATCTACATTTTTTTCTCAATACATATGTAAAGGTCAATTCAGTTTGGTCTGGGAGCCCATTTGAAAACTCCTAACCCGTGAACGGAACTGGATCAGCATCGCTTCAGCAATCATGGAACAATCGGTTGGGTTTGAATCGTTTGTCACCCCTTGATAGTAGGAAAATCATTACCTCACAATCGAATGAAGGCATGTGTGTTCGTTGAGGGCAGTAGCATATGATCTAGGAGGTCCTGCTCCGAAAAAGTTGAGCTGCCGCGGTGAAGCATTGCTGCTGGTCATTTTGCGGTTGTGCTTGTCCTTCACAGAGGCTAAATTGTTACATGTAGTGTGGCATGGATAGGTTAAAATGGGAGAGAAGCTGAACGAGTGTTAATGGTGTAAGCTGCAACAACACCTCCAATTTATGAGTCACACAAGGCTTGCTTACCACCATGAACCATGTCCCATCTTTGGTTACTCTCTTTTGAGGACAAGCTTCTCTTTTCAGCCATAAAACTGAGGCAACAGGACCATTGCAAAGGGTATTCAATGGAGTGTGCAAGGAGAGAGTAACTACTGCTGCAATATCTGCTGTGTACGAGATTTGAAATAAAACGGACCATAAATGTTTGGGTTCAGAGGTCAGACCTCAGAGCAAGTTCCAATTTTAGTTTACCTGTGAATCTGCTAAGCGTTAGGTTCACGTACTTCCATGAGCTCTTATGTTGGTCCGTACACTATTTTATCACCGACGGCCAAGTTCTTTTTATCGCTAATGAACTTTTAGCGGAAAATTGCAATGTGACATCCTCTCTCTGAGCAATCTTTACCCTCTATTGTTGCAGATCGACAGTACGTAGACGGTTGTGAATATCGTTACCATTGTTTCCTTCGAACGAGCAAAGTTCAGTGTGATCATCGATCGTTTCACTTCCATTGCCATTGGTTGAAGCTGCAAACCATTGTCGTCTCAACTTGCTAGCTTTTGTATAGGGTCATTTTACAACTACTGCTTTGTGTTTGTTTCGCGAATACTTTCCCTGTTCCTTATTTGCTTGTGAATTTGTTTTGCTGGAAAGTGGTGAACCAAATGATCATGCTGCAGAAAGTCTAGTCTTTTGCAAGAAAGAAGCTGATGTTCCTTTTACTATGCCTTGTGGCAGCCATATAAGTTTTGGCATTAGGCGCGCTGCACTCTTTAAAGGGTTACATATAGTGAACCCGAAATCACGCTCTCACTTTTAAGCTTTTGGAAATCTAAGGACTCTGCCTACACCTAACTACGTACGCAAGGGATATAGAGAAAACAGTAGAACATTTAGCGACAAATTTACTAAACAAAGATAATTTACAAAGTGCAAAGCAGTAAAAAACAATGGTAGAATAAACTGTAAAACTATGAAAGACATGCAAAAGTAAAACAAATAGCAGTAGATACTGCAAGCCTTTCACAACTCACAGGTACCACTTATCTGTTGAAAGATTGAGGTTTTGATTTGTATTTTCTACAACAAAATATTAGCAACATTAGGTAATTAAACATAGCAAAATAATAATAAATAATTAAAAGTAATTCTATATGAGCTCTTGAAAAAATTGCATAATCTAGATTAATAAAAGGATATAAAATAGCTCGTCCGTGAGAGTCGTGACAGAGTCACTGTCCTAAAGACGTTATCGCCTCCCTACGTGCAGGTGTTGACGGCAGATAAAGTCTCCAAGATAAAACCCATTGACGCAGCTATGTCTCCTCCATGTGCACGTCCACAGGAAGACGGAATGAACCAGTCCACGATCACGTTACCCAAATATAAAATAGATACAAAAGAAAAACATTGTGATAGTAGTAGAAAATACTAACTTTGGAAGCATGGTAGCTTCAAGTCTTCTATGTCACACTCCATGGCCTTATATACTTGGCCTATCATAATCCATTTATTGACCACATAAGTAAGCTTATAAAAGCTTTTGTAACTCATGGAATAATCATAACCATTCCCAATAATACCAAATAATAAAGTTTATTATATACACCATAAACACATTTGAGTTAATAATACTTATGATTGCATTTGTAACTCATTCATAATTTACATGTAAGTAAATACCATAGAGCCATAAATTGCAATATAAAGATAATGCCATAATGTACATTTTATTTTATTAAAATATTTCAACAATCCCCCACTATTTTGATAAAATAGAATGATGATTTAAAGTACTTAAAAAGCCATTGATGAAATATTTATAAAGTCTCACAGTTCCAACAAAATTTAAAGCATTTAAAACCATATCAAAGAAAATCATGATAAATTCATAAACCTCTTTTTTTTTTTATTATTATATTACTTATTTTTATCCTTTGCAAAATAAAGTCATGGTTCTCGAACATTATAAACTCGTAAAGTAATAAAAAAAAATTTGAAAATACATAAATAAGATGGGCAACTTGTACTGTGTAATAGGTGTTGGTGCCTTCCGGGTTTGAACCAACACTTGGTGTTGACAACTTCCATTTGAGAGAGCCGTAATGGACTACGCCTTGAATTAGGTCCCTTGATCAAACTTCAGTTGTCACACACACAATACTGATATGGGACTAAGTTCGCGGGTTAGCGCTATTAATGGCCATGCGCTCTTATCTTGATTCTCATGAGAGTCTTTAGGGAATGGCCCATAGTTCCCACAGTCGCGGCCTCACGACCACTCTCACTTAGGTGAGTCCTCCAAGGGTACGTGTGACATGTACCTCGCGAAAATATTCACCTCGGGCTCATTTAGGGAAAATCCCTTCCTGGACGTCACACTAAGTAGCACAAGCACCGCACGGATGGGGAGGAGACACTCTCCTATTAACAAAATGGTGCTACTTTTATCACGAGTCACGCTCTACGGGTTGTTTCTACCCATTGAACCTTCTTCATGGGATCTCCAATCACAAAGGATGGGTTACTCCCGCTGGTGACTCCCTGTGGGCTCACCCCATCCGCCTCAGGTGAAAAAGGATCTAGCCTCTGTGCTAGTCCCGAGGCAAGTTGCGCAACTTTTATGAAGCCTCTATAACTTATTTTCTCTTCATCGATGAAGTATCACAAGTCTGCAGAATTTTAAGGGCCCAATAGTGCACATCGAAGCAACATTATGGATCTCATCAAGTAAATCAAGTTTCAGTGGTAACAACCACTTCACTTAGCATCAAAGATGATACTAGTCAGTAGCCTCACTACTAGGAATCAAACTTTTGATCAGTAGTCTACTACTAGGAACTAGTCTTCAACATATTGTAACCAGTAGTCTTTCACCCACTAGGAGCCACATTTTCCTCAACATGCATCATGCTTTGCATAACATAATCTCACATCAATAGCAACTTCACAAAAATCCTCTAATAAGTTTCAAGAATTTTCAATTCTCAAGCTTTGCAAAAGTTAGATAAAATCCATGTGCAAATATAGTTTCGAATTTGCAATCATATGATAAATAATTGGGTATCCAGGATTTAAAGTACCAAAAAATTCAACGCACCTCGTATTAAAAAAAATCAAAACTTAGATACCATTTGAAATAGATACCACAACAATAATTATCAAAATAGCCAAGATAATCAGAAGTAAAAGATTTCGGTTATTATGATTTAACATCTTTACCAAAGTATAATTTCAATTACTAAACTTCGCAATACTTTGCAAATTTTTTTTTTCCTTCTTCTCCTTCTACATTTTAAGCTCAATTATGCAAAAAAGCTATACATGCCCAGAGATCCAAACTAGCAAAGCTAAGCACAAGAAACATAAATATATGCATGAGATATATCACATAATCTCACTACGCATGCGACATGCTTAAATAGACTTCAAATTAAGAACATACTATATATAGATGTTCTTTATGTCGCTAATTTTCTTTGTGTATACATGACTCGAGAAATCATAATTATCTTCAAATCATGTATACGTACCCCCACATTTCGCAGTCATGTATTTATTAAAGAATTTAACATTGAAATAAGAATTTCCATAATTTCATCAAACAATTTATTTCATTGACACACTCAACAAAATAAAATCAGCTTCAAGTTACTTGTTTTACAAAAGTCGATAATCCCATGAAATTTTTTTCTCTTGAAAGAGAACTCCACAAACACTGACTTTAGGTGATTTACAAACTATAACTCTATGCGTAAAATCTCAAAAAATTCCCTTTTTTTTTTTCCAAAACCAAAACCATGTGTCAAAAATTAAAAAGGAATAAGTGTAAGTAGTACTCAAAATACAACTACTTACAGACAAACATAATAATTTACAAATAAAGGCATCTGAGTTATTGTCACTAAATATTATGTCCTGAAAAGGTCATAACATAGTATCACTAAATCTAAATATGAAGTTTTTATTTACTTTAGTATAAACCTTTTGAAAACTATTTAATTTATTTCCAAAACCGATTTTAATGAGGCCCCCCTTTTTTTATTTATAATATTTTACCAAAAGAAAAGTGTCCCTTTTATTACAACCGCTATAAACTATTTTTAGGTGGTTGTAAAAACTAAATCATGTAATTTTCAGACATCACAAAATGAGCTCATTAGCACAAATGTAAAGTTCAGAAAATTTACATAAATAAAAATATTTCATACAAGACTGAATAGACACATATTGTCTTACAATAATGCCTTGATACGAGAAGTCAAATCAATTATATTTTTAACCATCACGCTACCAAGATTATATTAGCAACTCAAAAATCACTTGCATGTAATTAGCAAGGAACCCACACTATGTCACATAGTGTCAATTCAAATAAATATAACTAGATAAAATGGTCACAAACAACACAAGATCTACAACTTAGCACCAGCATAAAGTAGTAGATAATCCTTAAATCCTTAATTTTTCCTTTGCAATATGACTGCATTTCATATTTCTTGATTAACTTGTGAAACTAGCTACCAACTCTCCATAATCTTATATCTTTGTAGGGATGCTACTATCTAAAAAAAATAACTTTAGAACTATTATTAGTCTTCTAATCGGCATACCAAAATAATGATTCAAATAGTAATAGAACACAATGGAACCTCATGCGGTGAATAGCCCAATTTTTATATTTCATAATTTTTTTTTTGTCGCTCTAAAAACATAACTCATAAGGTATGCATATTTTCTTACTCATTTTATTGCAAGTTTCAAGTATATAAATAGCTGACTATAAGTTAGAACTTACCTCAAGGTGATATGAAAATATCACCGTCTCGTATCAATATTCAATTTTATAGCATTAGGAGATTTTCATGATCAACATAAGTGATGTTTTGCAGCAAGTGTCACCATCTGAACTTTGAGTCCAAGACTTCGACGTCTTATACCTTGACCCTCGTACTGACAATAGGAGGCAAAACTTGGTCCTTGTGAAACTGTGTAAGCAAGAACACAGTAAAGTTTACCAACAACCCAATAGTTGCCGATCTCTCGAACGATGGATTTACTAAGACAAATGACGTGGACTTCCATCCACTAGGCTTTCTCTTGGTTGTCTGCGAAGTTATATTGGGAGAAAACTCGTTGTGTTTCTTTTTAGAATCGTCATAATCCGGCACGCTAGAGGAGCTCAACTGCTTCTTGTCCTCTAACACTATGTTTCCTCAGTGTAACCGATCCGCCGCTTTAACAGATTTTAGCTGGCGGTTACTTCTCAGGGTACCGCTGTGTGAAAGTTTCCCATATGCTTGGACCACTGCGCCCTTCATTTACTGCCCTTGGTAACGGCAGCAGATCAAAACGTAAAAGCAGATCAACGCCTTTGGTAACGGCAGCAGATCTTGGCGTGTTGACAATGCTTGCAAGAACAAGGCTTCTGTTCTCCATTGCTAATAGTTTGCACAAATTGCATTTGCCAAAATAGAATTCCATAACACCTTGGAGGCCCCAAAGTCAAAGTCCACGCTAGCAATCTTTCCCTTTGTAAACAAACTGAACATGTTGGATAGAAGCTAACTTAAGAGCAAATGAAAGGTGAACAGGTCACACCATATCCGAGTGGCATCCCTTTCTCTTAGCCTCCTTCATGCTGCGAGCAAGCTTTATGGATAGGCTTGGAAGACAGACACTTCAACCGAGTCAGGAAAGGAGAAGCCCCACATTGTTGTGCAGCGGTAGCCTTAAACCCACTTCCCTCGCACATATATGGACCAGTCAGTGGAATCTTGTAAGGTTGACATCCCCTCAGGCTTTCTTCTATCTCATGATTTATGGATCCTCTTCAGCACACTCCCCTTCATAATCGCCAAGATCACCAATGCCATAAAACGGGTAGTACAAGACTTGAACCCAAAGGGCACATTTCTCAAACTAGGAGACGCCAAAAGTCACACTACGCAACATTGGTTCCTATTTTCTGTGTTACAAACAGAAACACAACATAAACAGAGGAAAACCAAAACCAGATATAGAAACATTTCTTTTCCTCTTTCAAAAATAAAAATTTAAAACTACACAAATCAAAATTTTGAAACAATACAAATCAAAACCAATAACGTCTTTAGATTGTTGAAAGATTGAGGTTTTGATTTATATTTTCTACAACAAAATATTAGCAACATTAGGTAATTAAACATAGCAAAATAATAATAAATAATTAAAAGTAATTCTATATGAGCTCTTGAAAAAATTGCATAATCTAGATTAATAAAAGGATATAAAATAGCTCGTCCGTGAGAGTCGTGACAGAGTCACTGTCCTAAAGACGTTATCGCCTCCCTACGTGCAGGTGTTGACGGCAGATAAAGTCTCCAAGATAAAACCCATTGACGCAGCTATGTCTCCTCCATGTGCACGTCCACAGGAAGACGGAATGAACCAGTCCACGATCACGTTACCCAAATATAAAATAGATACAAAAGAAAAACATTGTGATAGTAGTAGAAAATACTAACTTTGGAAGCATGGTAGCTTCAAGTCTTCTATGTCACACTCCATGGCCTTATATACTTGGCCTATCATAATCCATTTATTGACCACATAAGTAAGCTTATAAAAGCTTTTGTAACTCATGGAATAATCATAACCATTCCCAATAATACCAAATAATAAAGTATATTATATACACCATAAACACATTTGAGTTAATAATACTTATGATTGCATTTGTAACTCATTCATAATTTACATGTAAGTAAATACCATAGAGCCATAAATTGCAATATAAAGATAATGCCATAATGTACATTTTATTTTATTAAAATATTTCAACATTATCTCCACCTGAAAGGTCGCCATGGAGGTGGTGTTAGCGGTACCGCGATAGTAAACAGTGGTGAGCGGGCGAAACATATGCGTAACAATCAAAAAAGCTAAAAACCTCTAAAAATACATCATTTTGGTTCATGGCCATAGAAAACTTGCCGTGGCATAGCAACACATTCGACAACAAAATTTTTTGGAGCGTCCGAGTCCAACCACTCGTGAGCTTGCCCAACCTCGTTTCTCGTGAAAGATTTTGACGTTGATGCACTTTTTAGTAATTACAATCACATGGAGCTAACCATAGCTGCCCTTTCAATTAGCAGTGTAATCACATGGAAAAGAGAAAAATAGGACAAGGGATTAAAGGACTTAAAAGGGAAGTCCTTAAGGTGTTCTTCTCCCGCCTAAACCATGCACGTACAAGCAAGTGCCTTCTCAGTTTTCGGAGCAGGACCTCCTAGATCATACCCCTCTCCGGCGGGGCTCGCCGGGGATTTGATCTAGGAGGTCTGGCTCTGAAAAGTCAGGCGGTGGTGGTCCGGTGGAGCATGGGCAAGTGAGGCATTGCAGTGAGTGCACAAGGCCCATCACTCCATCAGGCATCACTAGCTACCATTTCCCTTGGCCTTGCTAGGAGCTGAAAGCTTCCATCATCGATGTTGAGCTTTGGTAGAAGGTGAGAAACATAACCAAGTGTTGAAGTTTAAGTTATAGCAACTCCTCCACCTTAAAGTGGAAGCAGTGCAAGGACAGTGAGGATTGCTTACCATTGTAGTACAGCTGCAAATCTCTTCTCACCAAGCTCAAAGGAAGCAGAAGAGAATTGAATGAAGAGGGTTCAGGAGAGTCCAAAAAGTTGATATAAAAGTTGTACTTGAGCAGTGTTGCAAAATTTATCTGGATACCAGATGTGGAAGGAAAGACTCTGCAAGAAATGGGAGACATGTAACTTTAATTTGATGGTACTTCGGAAGTTCAGAGAGTAAATGATGATAATTAATCATGAGGGGTAAAAATGTGGAAGAAAGTGGAAATTGATTGTTGTTGGTTATTGCTGTTACACTTAATTAATCATGGTGGCAGCGCGGGGGTGAGGGTGAGGGGGATGGGGGGGGGGGGGGGGGGTTGGTGGCAGTGGCGATGGAGGGGGAGGCGGCGGCAGCAGTGGCAGAGGTTACGGGGGTGGTGGCGATGGTGGTGGTCTCAAAATAAAAACCAAAACTGAAAACTGAAAACCCAAAACTCCTAAATAAGAGTTTTAAAAACAATCTTGTTTTAAAAACTGATTTTCAAAACTGAAAAAAACAAAAACAAAAACTGTGTGCAAATGTTGTTTTTTTCTTCAGTTTATAAAACTGGAGAAAAAACTGAAAACTTAAATGTTATCGAATGCTAACTACAGGAGGCAAAAAGTTAAGTTGAAGTATCTATAACGGTCCTACATCGCCGAGACCATCGACTCCATACCACTCAATATATTTCTAAAACACTGAAACTGGTCATCTGATTTTTCACTTTTATCTCATTGTATGGATCAGCAACTAGTTCTCTCTTTTCTTTCGTCCTAAAAATACTGATGATGTACACTACTTAGTACCATAAGGAATTGTTATAATTCACAATAAATGATGATGAGATTCGGGCTGTTGAACTATTAACAACCTCTTGTCCCAAACAGGGGTGAGCATCAAACCGTTCAAATCGATCCGAATCGCTCAAACCGAACCAATCCAATCCGAACCGTCCAAAGATCTTAATGATTTGATTTCACATTTCTCAAACTGACCCTGGTTCGGTTTGGTTCACGGTTCACATTTTCTTAACCGATTTCAAACCGAACCTAACCGACCTATGATATGTTACTCTACTTTTAGTAACATTCATTAACAATTTCACATATAAGGTAGTAAGCAAATCCTTATATACAAATCTTGAAAGTTATAAGAAAAGAAAATAATGAGAACACTTATAACACAAAAAATTTGTGACCAATAAATGTTCTATATTTTCTCATTCTTTCTTATACATAAAGGATCACTTATATATCGAATCTAACAAGATTATATGCTATTTAGAAAACATATAACTTCAATTTTTAATCATTGTTAGATCCAATAGTAGTTTGCAAATGAACAACGTCTTTAAGTGGGTACAAACCGATCCAAACCGAACCGTACAAACCGATGGTGTTTGGTTTGGTTCGATTTACAAATTTTCAAACCGAAAGGTAACGGTTTGGTTTGCGGTTTGACTCTCAAACCGAATTAAATCGAATCGTGCTCATCCCTAGTCCCAAAGTGTCAGCAGAAGATATTTTGGCCTCTATCTAGATAATAGAGAGACAAACAATTCATGAGTCTTGCTTTAATTTGATATACTTATTTATATTTTTAAAGATAAATTTCAACAGTATTTTTTAGATTTACTAAATAAAATTTACCAGAAATATTCAATTTTTTTGGGATGTCCTTATGTGGCGAGTTTGGGCCGAGTCTGGCGATCGGGCTTATTCGGTTAAAGTGGGACTGGGATTAGCCTGGGCTGAGCTTCTGTTGTTTGTTATTTGGGCCTGAAGTGGACTCATTTAGCTGTCCGTTGGAGTGCCATTTGGGCTATTATTGTAGTCTGTTCCTGGTCCATTGGGCTTGAAGTGCTCAAAATCTTTTCGTGCTTATCGAGGGGACAGCAATGGCGGCCGCAAAGAGTAACCTGCGTGAAGCGATGTCACTTCCTAAACGGTGGCCGCAAAGTGAACTGGGCACGCCTATTACATGTTTTTTTTTTAGGCAAATTACACTTATATCCTTGAGGTTAGGATGTAATTACAGTCAAGGACACTGAGTTTCAAAATGTAACATTCGTGACAAAAAAATCCTAATTTTGTAACACTTGTTTCTATCCGTTAGGGTTCCGTCCAAAAAGTATATTTTTTTATGATGTCATCGTTATGTATTTTCAAAATGGCAATACTGCCCTTTATTGCAGTTAATGGTTTAAATTACAGGTAAGGACAATAGCTTGGATAAATTACACTTATGTCCAATATAATGGTTTAAATGTTCAAATTAGGATTAAGGTTTTTTAGGCAATTACACTTATGTCCAATATAATGGTTTAAATTAGGATTAAGGTTTTTAGGCAATTACACTTATGTCCAATATAATGGTTTAAATGTTCAAATTATAATTAGGGTTTTTTAGGGTTTGTATGAAAACCCTAATTTTCAAATTAGGTTTTCAAATTACCGCCGGCGACCAATCTTCTGCCGGCGTCGCCCCATCGCCGGCGACGTCGCCTTTCCCCCTCCATCTCTTCTCTCCCCCCACCTCGCCACCCGCAGTAGCCCTTTCCCTCGCCTTACTCCGGCAGCTCCATCGCCCCACGCCGCCGCACAAAGTAACGTACCCTCACTACTCACCACACCCGCTGCCGCCACCGACGAGACCCACACCTCTACTTTCACCCGCCATCACTACCTCCACTTCAGATCTGACCCAGATCCCCTTTCTATCTTCATTTGGGTTCAAGCCATGGCGGGCCGAAATCGGGGGAGGCAGACGGGATGAAGCGCCGGCGACGAGGGAGGAAGACGAGGTGCAGTGCCGGTGATGAGGGAGGAAGACGGGGTGCAGCGCTAGTGACGAGGGAGTTCAGACGGGTTGCGCAGGGGAAGGGGGAGGCAGACGGGGGTGCGGCGCCGAGGAAGAGGTTGTGGGCATGACGGGGAAATGGGAGGCAGACGGGTGACGGGAAGGGGGGAGGGGTGGCGCTGGTGGAGCTTGAGAGAAAAAAATAGGGTTGGGGGTGGTGTGTGAAAGAGGGGTGTTGGGGGGTGGGGGAAAGGTTGAAGTAATGACATTAAAAAAATAAGGTTTCAACTAAGGGGTAATAATGTCTTTTCACGAAAACCGTTAGGGTTTTTAAGATTCCTTTTGGTCAACGGACATAAGTGTAATTTATCCAAACTATTGTCTTTACCTGCAATTATACCCTAACCTCAGGGACATAAGTGTAATTTGCCCTTTTTTTTTTTTTTTTGTTGGGGAAAAGCAAAAATATATACCAGTGTATAAAATGTCGAATATACAAGGCGATGAATGACAAGCCTATCCAAGGTTAAACCAGAAACTACTAACCGTAAGTAACAAAAACACCACAAGAAGGATAGCGAAAGCGAGAATCCTATACTAGACAGGCTGTACACTAACACACCACTCCTTATGCATCCGCGCACAAGTCCCGGCTACAAAAATCGCTAACGCTGATGACAGCAGTAAGGGAGTTGATTTACCTTGGGTGACCAGCATCGAGTTGCCCATTACATGTGAAAGATAAGATAAATGGTCAAATCATTCTTATTCATTTTTTTGGTTGCATACATTCAGTGAGTTACGAGGTGTTTGAGATTGATCTACAATGGTCAAATTTGTAGTATTTGTCAAAAAAAAAAAGTAAGCTGATTAAATCGGCTCCAATATGCTCAAAACTGATTAAATCCATAATCCTCGTTTTCATGGATTAAAAGATTTAATCATTTTTAGAGAATCAGGTTTGATCAAAAGAATTATCAGAATATCCTTACTTTTAGACAAACATTAAATGCTCCATTTCAATTTGAATACACTGAATGATAATTTTGCCACACTAAACTTCCTTTAATCCTTTTTTATCCAAACATATTCTACAACTTTCAATCTGCTTAAAATGGATTAAAACTAATTTTAAGAATCAATTTCAAACGGTCTCTTAATGAGATTGCGAGTAAGAGGGATAAAGGAGGTATTTTATCGGAGATTGTGACGATTCTTTCACAGATTTGGAGTTCGAACGTGGAAAACTTACCCCTTTTTAGATTTTTGTCTTATTTGGCTTTTTCCTCCGCTTTTGAAGTAGAGTTCGAACATAAGTTGAACTTGAAGTTAAACTTGCGTATAACGAATAACCGTGATTTGACAAGTCAAATCTGAGTAAAGGGCAATGCTTACATATTTTAACAATAATTTGCAAAAACCTCAAAAAGTAACAGAAATTACGAAACGAACCCAGTATTGCGTAAGACTAGGGGCATCAATGCAATTAACCCAAACTCTACTTTCTCAGCAATTTCCGGTCTCCCCCTTCAAGTCGTCATCCATGTCTGTCCCCTTCTCTTCTCTCCCCTCTCTCTCTCTCACACGCACACGCACACGCACACACACAGACTCTTCCTTCTCTCTCCTTTGACTTCGCGCCATCCCCCCTTATGCCAATTAAATGGCCCTCTCCTGCCAATCTCCTCCATTTCAATGGCTAATTTTCTGACATAGCCTCGCTCCACAGTCCACACACACACACAGTACACACAGTAGCTTTCTTTCTCTCTCTCTCTCTCTCTCTATATATATATATATATATATATATATATGTATTTGTCTATATATCTGTATATATATGTGTAGTTTGTACGCTTGATATGGATACGCGGACGGGTTTTTCCGATTCGAACGATCTGAGCGGAGGGAGCAGCAGCATATGCTACATCGCCAACACCCAATCGGCCCTCTCCCCCGAGATTCCCGCTCCCGATGTCACCGCCATGAACCGCCTCTCCGACAACCTGGAGCAAATCTTTACCTCCTCCACGTCGGACTTCACCTACTTCTCCGACGCCAGAATCGTGACCGCCGACGACCGGGAGATACCGGTGCACCGGTGCATTTTGTCGGCCCGGAGCCCGTTCTTCAGGTCCGCGTTCTGTGGGAAGGACGGGGGCGCGAAATTGGAGCTGAAGGAGTGCTGCAGGGAGTTCGAGGTGAGCTTCGACGCGGTTGTGGCGGTGCTGGCGTACGTTTACAGCGGCAGGGTGAGGGCGTTGCCGGAAGGGGTGTGCGTGTGTGTGGACGAGGAGTGCGTGCACGACGCGTGCCGGCCGGCCGTGGACTTCCTGGTGGAGGTTTTGTACGCTTCGTACGTCTTTCAGATCACCGAGCTGGTCGGTCTGTATCAGGTGCGTTCTGTCTCCAAACGATGTGGCAGTGACAGTTTCGATACAACTATTAACTGTGGCGAATGGATTGTTTTTCAAGAACTGCTGTGTGTGCCACCTTACTAATGAACGTGTGGATTTCCTTTCTTAAATTTTACTCGTATTGGGTGGAATTTTGTCTCCCATATGGCATGACAGTGATAATTTTGAAGTAGCTGTGAAGTGTAACGACGACAGATTGTTTTAGAACCGTTGTCTGTGCAACGTTATTAATGAGCATGTGTAGATTTCCATGCTTGCATCTTACTCTTCTTGGGTGGGGTCCTTACCACTACGTTGTCAAACAACCAATTAGAATGTGCCATTCGAGCCAGGCGCAGACGAGGTGACCGAATGGTACCTATAGACTTAGGATTGCGTGTGTGGATGGTGAAGTCGATTGAGGAGCAAAAGTGATTATGGTGAAGCCGTTATGGAATGCTATTGTTTTGGTTTTCTAGCCAAATGAATCTGAAGATTTCTTGCAAGTAACTAGAATGTTGAAAGAAATCCCAGAAGTTTTGAGAAATTTATATTCTAGTGTTTTATATTGCGGCGGTAGTTTCCGTAGTCTAAGTAGCTAAAGTTTAATATGTGCTAAAGTATAAAAAGGGTTGGACTGGCTTTTTATTCTCCCTATTATTTGTTTTACCATGGATGAGACCAGAAAAGGCAATAGGGAGCCGTTACTCTTTACTGATTAGTCCCGCTTGTTGTCAAGCTAGTTGATGAGTGAAGGAAAATGTTCATGTGATAAGAATTGACATTGGCGTCATCAAGATGGTTAATGAACATAAGCTTTGTAAGTTGCTTTTTGCAAAGAATAATTTGTAACATCAGAAAGTTAGGAGTGAAAGAAGAGTTGCGGTTCCCAGCAATTGTTTATCCTTTGAAGTGTAATTTGGGCAGTATTTCTTCATTCTAGGAATGCAATTGTAATGAGCACACATGCTTACTGAGAACTCGTATAGAGAAAGATTCCTGCGGATCAGTTCTTTCATACGAACGCAGCTGCCCAGCACTGCTATTGGCATCACAATTGGTTTGCTATACCAGTCCTCTTGTACAAGGTTTTGCTCCTGGTAGTTCATCCTATAACACCTGTGGTAGGTTAATAGAAACCGTAAACTCTTGTAGTGTCTGCGAAGAAGTGTCCTTAAGGCACCCGTGAAGTGGTAAACACGAGGGATCATAATTGATATTGCTATCTAGAATCCCTTGGTTGATAACGGTCTATGGAATATTGTAACAATCTTGTGAATATGATGCCTTGTATTTTGGTAGTGCTTAGGGGCACTTACTAGCATTTCCCAATGAGGGTTGAATGCAAGTGCTCATGAGATGGAAAAGCTTTTATGTTGACAGTTCCAATGCAAAAAGCCCAGTGAAACTTCATTTGTCAGTAACATGGGTTCCTTCTAGCTATATATTCAATCTGGCCAGGGAATCCAACTTAGGCTTGCTATGACCTGGACCATACTAGTAATAAAATTATACTGTTTTCCGTATGTATCATGAATAAATACATGAATATTTTACATAGATGTTTCTAAGCCAATGTGCTGACTATTCTATAATAACAGTAACATGGTAAGACAAATATACCCATTTAAAGGGAAAATGTGAGTATTCTTTATCTGGTTTTACCCAAAAACTAAAAAAGAATGGCAAATGCACTCAAAAGCTTACAACTGTGACATTTTGTATGATGCGTCGCTTAGCAGTAAAACTTAGTACTAAAACCTTATGTCATATTCATTAGCAAGTAACGTCTTATTGAGAGTTCAATTACTGTCTTCATTTCTAATTTCCAGTCGTTTATTTCCTGACTCTTCTGATACTCTTATGCTTATAGAGGCACCTACTTGACATTCTTGACAAGGCTGCGGAAGATGATATATTGGTGGTTTTATCTGTTGCAAATACGTGCAGCAAGGCATGTGAGAGATTGCTTGAAAGGTGTATTGGGATTGTTGTCAAATCCAGCGTTGATATAATTACTCTTGATAGATCCTTGCCCGAGCATATTGTGAGGCAAATTATGTTTTCTCGCTTGGAGCTTGGCTTGCATGGGCCTGAAAGCAATGCTTTTCCCGACAAACACGTGAAAAGAATACACAGGGCTCTGGATTCAGATGATGTTGAATTGGTTAGAATGCTGCTGAAAGAGGGGCATACTACTCTAGATGATGCAAATGCACTTCATTATGCTGTGGCCTATTGTGACGCAAAAACCACGACAGATCTTCTTGATCTTGCCATTGCTGATGTAAATCACAGAAATTTAAGGGGATATACTGTGCTCCACGTTGCTGCACTACGAAAAGAGCCTAAAATTATAGTCTCTCTCCTTACAAAGGGTGCCCGGCCTTCTGATCTCACGTTAGATGGCAGAAAAGCCCTCCATATCTCTAAGAGGCTCACTAAGGCTGTGAATTACTTGAAGGCTACCGAGGAAGGAAAATCTTCTCCCAAGGATCGACTATGCATAGAGATTTTAGAGCAAGCAGAGAGAAGAGCTCCCTTATTAGGAGAAGCTTCTGTTTCTCTTGCCATTGCAGGCGAGGATCTTCGTATGAAGCTGCTATACCTTGAAAATAGAGGTGAGATTACGTTGATGGTCGTTATGGCTTGACTGTGCTGTTCCTGCTTTAAACTTGATCTTTTTCTTCTTCTGAACATCTGTCATAAATGCTTCAGGCTTCTTACTTTGGCTTTCTTCATCTAGAACTCACAAATGTAATGCATTTATATTTTAATTGTGACCGTTGTTGCTCCAATACGACAGGCGTACTTCATTAGCATGAATTCCTAGGTCAACTACCGTGTAGTGTTATTAGGTTCAACTAATATGTAGTCATCTTGTTCCCTTTATGAAGAAAAATTTCCTCTCGTATGGTTTGTCATTCTGCCTCGGCAAAGGGTGTGGAATGCTCTTGTGATGGTACCTGCCTCACCTTCCAATTGGTGAATCGTAGAAATTCATTTGAAGCTTCAAGACCATAGCTTAAGCTGCTTTCTATCTTAGGATATCTCCTGTATGCAAGAACTGTTTTTGGTGAACTCTCTGCCAGCTTGCAGGCCAATTTCTGCAGAGGAGTCTGATTTATACCTTTCGGGGAATCCAGTCGTATCTTTCTTCAGGAATTTAGCAGATAAAACTCGTATGTTAGAGAGTGCACCCGTAGCGCATAATGCCATCATCTGTTGAGCAAGTTTTGGCCTTTGCTTTTTGCAGCAATCCTGTTTTCAAATGAACAAAGGCAGTATATTTCTCTTCCTGATTTTGGCAAAACAGGGCTTTCAAGCACATGATCTCAAGGGGACACGAGGGCGGCAAGCATTTTCTGACCCTCTTTATCCTATTATTTTGGATCGTTATTGCGGTGGAATCACCTTTTTTAATGAGATAAACAATTAGGTCTATATTTGCCAAACAGGATATTGTTATGGAAGGGGCTTTTAATGATAATGGTAAAAACTCTTAATGTTTGCCTTTTTTGTCGTCCAATACCTTCTAAAGCTGGTATCTTTATGTTTGTTTTGCTTCATCAGTTCCACTTGTTCCATCCTGCACCATTATTGGGGGAAAACAGATAGTTGCTCACGCTCAATCCTCTTATTGAATGAACAGAGAAATGTTTTCCTTTTATTGACGTCTTGGCCTATTTGTTGGCCCTTTCAGTTGGACTGGCAAAACTTTTGTTCCCCATGGAGGCAAAAGTTGCAATGGATATTGCTCAAGTTGACGGCACTTCAGAATTTCCATTAGCCGGGATAAATTCTAGGTATGTGGGTGATACGCGGAGGACAACAGTGGATCTGAATGAGGCACCTTTCAAAATGAAAGAGGAGCATCTAAGTAGGCTACGAGCTCTATCCAAAACCGGTAATGACCACTTTTGTAACTTGAATGAGTGAGATCTTTCTCTTATTACTTTCTGCCTCAATGTAGCCTAATAACCACACTGAAATTTCTATGCATGAAAATGGATTTTCAACTTCGTTTACACAGAATGTTAAAGATCGTTATAATCAGCAAGAGTCAAGTAAGATCTCAGCTGGGATACTCTACTGAGAGTTCAAAAGAATTATACCTTGTACAGATATTGCAGTTTGAACCGAGACTACAAGTTATGTCACTAGTTTAAGAAAGAGTTTCCATTTAGCTTTGAAGTATGTGATCCCAAGATGACAAAGAACCCCAATGTCCATTCAGATCTGCTGAAGATCCATTCTATGGGGTCTTCATCTAATTAATAAAATGTCAAAGCAAAGTCCCTGTGCTGAACTATAGTTTTACCACTCTCCCCTCTATCACCATCCTCGTTAAGTATAGTTTCTCTTCAAGTTATCAATGTGAAGTTTGCTTGAATATAGGGTCATAGTAATATATACCTAGAATTTTGCATATAACTTAAACTTCGGTATATATGCCAACTAATTATTGGGTTTCTTCATGGCAGTGGAACTTGGGAAACGCTTTTTCCCTCGCTGTTCAGACGTACTTAATAAGATTATGGATGCCGATGACTTATCAGAACTAGCTCACTTGGGGAACGACAGTCCAGACGAGCGACAACTGAAGAAGCAAAGATACATTGAGCTCCAAGAAGTTCTGAGTAAGGCCTTCAGTGAGGATAAAGAAGAATTTCATAGGTCTAACAACTTATCCTCCTCGTCCTCATCGGCATCTGCATTGTCATCGGCATCCGCAGGCATGGGAAAGGCTAATGGTAAGCTGCCCTTCAAGAAATAGCAACTGAATAAGGAGATTTTCAGAACAGCTTTTTTTTTCTTCTTTTGTATCATATTTCTTGGTACACATTTTAGGCCCTGTACCATTAATTTTGATTGATGAACATATATGACTTGGATTTTTGGTTCTCCGTTATATGCTAATACTTTACCGAAGTTGTTTTCATAGACACGTTAACTAAAGAAAGAATACCTTTTCTTTTCTTTTCTTTTTCCTTCTTCATTTCTGTTGTAGCTCCCATTTGTAATGTTGATATATTTAGGTCCATTTAAGGCATTTATAATGTTAATTAAAGAAATAATACGTTTTCTTTTTCCTTCTTCATTTCTGTTTGCTTATTATATTTCGGTTGTCCTCGAGTTCTGCTTATTATATTTCGGTTCGTCGCTAAAATCACTTGGTATCATAGTTATCGTAACTATTTAACCGGTGAAGGTATCGGTTCGCAGTTTAGCGTTCACTGGTTCAACCGGTAGTTCGAGTAAATTCAAAGTAATTAAGATTATAGAAGGAAAAAAAAGTTACTACTTTAGTAGAAACACACGATAACGTATAAATTTCTAGTCTAACTATAGCTACTGTGATAAAATTCTGAAGTCTGTCCAGTCTCATCATCCACTTGGATATGGCGCCCCACTCCATCCAGTCCACCCAAGGTCCGATCCACAACCCGACCCACCACATCACCTTCCTTGTCCTCTCCGTTAGCAGCGCCCAAGGCAACCAGCTCCTCGAAGACCCGCCACAAGTGAGCTGTGTGTCCAGCTTGCCGACACCTCTACTGCAGATCCCAAGGCAGTCGCTGTGTTGTTGGAAGGCAGTCGGTGAAAGGCTTCATTTGGGCTCCAGTTGGTGGGGATAATGGGCGGGTGTGTGCGGGTTGGCGTAAGAACATGCGGTGGTGGAGCTTTGGTGTTGGTTTTCGTAGTGGCTGTTTATCATGTCGGTTCACGCAGGTGCTGGTGTTTGACGGCGGTGGTTTCCGAGAGTAGTTGACGGTGATAATTAGGGTTTCCCAACTAACTACTGTTAACGCTGAGGGTCAAACCGCAAATCGAATCGTTACCTCTCGGTTTAAAAAATTGTGAACTGAACCGAACCAAACACCATCGATTTGGACGGTTTGATTTGATTTATTTAAACGGTTCGGTTTAATTGGTTTAGATCTATTTGCGTTCGGTTAAAGATATTGTTCTTTTGTATACTACTATTAGATCTAACATTTATTAAAAGGTAAACTTATATATATATATATTTTTAAATTGCATATAATCTTGTTATATTTAATACTCCTATATAAGTGTTTATTGATGTGTCCGAAAGAATGAGTAAATATAAAAGAGATATTAGTCACAAACTTTTTGCGATATAACTGCTCTCATCATATTATTTTGGGCTAATTACACCTTTGTCCCTGAGGTTAGGGAGTAATTACAGTCAAGGACACAAAGTTTCAAAATGTAACATTCCGTGACCAAACATGTTTCAAATGTATCAGCCGTGTCCATCCGTCAGGGTTCCGTCCAAAAAGTGTATGTTTTTGCTGATGTCATCCATGCGTATTTTCTAAATGTCAATACTACCCTTATACCACATATTTACATATACACTGTATAAAAATTAAAAATCCTAATTTACAAAATTAGGTTTTTAAACCTAATACCAAATTAGTGTTTCAAAACCTAATTCTCTCTCTCCAAAGTAAGGTTTTAATCTTTTTAAATTAGGATCTCTCTAATAGAAATTAAGTCTTTTTTCCCAAATCAAATTACAGATTTAATTTTTTTTTTTTCAAATTTGTGTTTTTTTATTGGATTTAATTTGAAACCCTAACTTTATCTCTCTCTCTCTAACCATCATCATTTCTGAATTTCAATGGAGCTGCCGCCCCATCACTCAAACCCCATCACCGTCGCCTCTTTCCTTCTCCCCTTCACCATGCCGCTGCCCTTCCCTCTTCCCCCTTACCCTACCCCCACCACGCCACCCTTAGCCCAGATCAAAGTCCACTCAATCGGCCACTGCCGTTCTTTTCTGAAGCCAGACCCTGTCAAGGAAAGCCAGACTCTGTTCTCCGCCGCCGCCGCCTCCCCGGGTAATCAACGCTCCACTGCCGTCTAGTCGTATTGGTTCGGCTGAAAGGATAGATGATTACGACTGGCGTTCGGGTCGAAGAGATCACGACAGGGATCCGGGTTGGCTGGCCTCGGAGCACGATTCCATGGTTGAGGACCCGTTCGCGCACCCGGCAGCTCCATCGCCCCACGCTGCCGGCAGTACATCGGTGGTGGATGCGTGTGGCTTCCCCGTACACTGATGAGGACCCGTTCGTGTAGGAGTGATAGAAATGGGGTTGCTCAGTGACAGAAAGAGGGGGTGGGATGTAATGGCATTAAAACTTTCCCGCTTTCTGCCTCTCTCAGGGGCAAATCAGGATTTCAACTTTTATTTAGGGGCAAATAGGTCTTTTTGTCAAAACCGTTAAGTATTTTTGTATTCCGTTTGTCATTGGACATAAGTGTTACATTTTGAAACTTTGTGTCCTTGAGTGTAATTACCCCCTAACCTCAGGGACATAGGTGTAATTAGCCATATTATTTTCTTTAACTTTTTAGATTTATTTATTTAGATTTGTTTAGTACCAAAAAATGCTAATAAAAATAGATTAAGATGTCATAGGTCGTTTGTTTGAATTCGATCTTAAAAATGTAAACTATAAATCGAACCGAATCAAGATTAATTTGAAATATATGAAACCGCACCACTAAGAATTTTGAACGGTTCAAATTAAATTGGTTTGATTTGATTAGTTTGCACGATACAAATCGATTTATAAAGAGTTAACTACGCGGTTGACCACTATACTATTAGACAAATTTAACTTTAGTCACAAGACATCGATTTGTGTCAAAGTGAACATTAAACTTTAAAATTCATTTCAATTTGACCGCTCCGTCAAAATTCCTTGCCGCCATTACGTTAAGTCCATTTAGTAAGGGGTATTTATGTCTTTTTACCCTCTCTTTCTTTCCCCCTCTCCGTCTCACACACACAGGCACACACAAACTCCCCCCCCCCCCCCACACACACACACACACACACACACACACACACAGACACAGAGTCAGATACAAACACACAACTCTCCATATCTCACACACACGCGCATAACGCACACAAGACCCAAAAAATAAAATAAAATACATACGTACACAGCACACTGTCGTGTTTGTAGCTCTGTTTCCACATCACTTCCCTTCTTTAGTCATCTTCGTCTTTATCAGCTCTGTTCAACTGAGCATCTTTGTTTGTATCTATCTGCTCTGTTTCTACATCAGTGGCGGTGAGCACATATAATTCCACTTGGTTTTGGTTTTACAGATTAATTGGATTAGCTTTTGCAACAAATGGGTTTCAGGTCTTCTCATGATTCATTGAGATTAAATGAGCTTTGATGGTGCCTTTTGGTGTACAAGTGTATGGAAGAATTGTGTGGATTAGATAAATAGATGCATGGATGAAACGTGCTTTTGATTTCGGTGTGAGTGTTGGATTCTTTTTGTAGTCAGGGCCTTGTGTAGATGATGTGACTAGTTTGGAAATTTGCAGGGGTTTGTGGAGTATAGGTAACAAGAGACAAGCCTAGACTGCCTAGTGATGGTGATGACTGATGAAGGAGAGGGAGGAGGACCTGTTCCTCGAAATGCTTGGATTCTTTTTGTAGTCAGGGCCTTGTGTAGATGATGTGACTAGTTTGGAAATTTGCAGGGGTTTGTGGAGTATAGGTAACATGCTTCTTCAGACTGACGATTTTGATCATCCTTTTGGTATGGACTTTTTTTTACCCTTTCCTTATCATAAATCAATTGGATAATGGATCATAGTTGGAGTTTTGGGTGTCTCTGCTTCTTTTGTGTGTGTGTGTGTGTGAGAAGGAGGAAGAAGAAGAAGAAGAAAGAAGAATGTGAACAGTAAAGGACAGTTTTACCCCTAAATAAACGTATTAAAATTGACAGAAGTTAACGGAGTGACCGGATTAAAACGAATTTCAAAGTTTAATAGTCACTTTAACACAAATTATTGATATCGAGTGACTAAAGTTGAATTTGCTTAATAAAACAGTGATTAACCGCGTAGTTAACTCATTTATAAACAGTTTAGTACGCATCCCAATGACGTAGTTAACTCATTTATAAACAGTTTAGTACGCATCCCAATGACCTCAGACTTCGAGCTGTGGCCTCGGGCTTGCCATGGACAAGTGTCCCAAAGCTGTCTGATCAGCAAGTCTTCTGTTGTAACACGTGGTGCCCTTAAATTGATCGCCAACAATCTCTAGAAATCTCCTTCCGTAAAAGTGTTTCATCTCCACCACATGTCACTAAACTGGTGCCCTTAACCTGGCAATAAAGTCAAAATCTCCAATAACTTTAGTCACATCTAGTCTTAATAACACAGTTATACTTAGCCCAAAAGGCTCACCTACCAAGTTCAAGATACGATGAGACACATTGTTCTGTTTTGCATTTCTACAACATTCAGAGGGTCGTCTCCGGGGAACAGAAGCTAGCCCTGCTCCCAGAACCAACTTCAATGGTTCCCAATTGACTTGTGTGTTTGGGGGTAGCAACAGCCATTTCAAAGTAACTCAAAACATACATATTTGTTCTACAAGTCTCCATTAGCAACAAACTACGTGCAGCTCATTGAGCAACCCTAAACTTTGTACATGTTAAAGGCTTAAAGCTAAGCTCCTCCAACTAATGATAAAAGATGAAGAAGGCATCAACCCAGAACCTGAAAAAAAAGGAGAAACAAAAACAGAAAATTAAAATAAGTTAAACCCTTCCTTGACCACAGCTAGTTCATCTCCATCTCCATCTCCATCTCCATCTTCCCTGCTGATAAAAAAGAAATCTTACTAGGAGGCAACCTTACACACACACACGCACAGAGGTGGACAAAATGATGATACCTTGGAAGCTAGAGCTTGAAGTTGGGGCAGCCTAATTGCTCTACATTTCCCAATCAGGAGGGTTTGCAATCAACTCTTCCAACTCAAGGACCATCTTGGACTGATACTTTGCTAGGTCTCTTGCAGCTTCATTCTCAAATATCATCTCATCTTCCATTAACTTCTCCCAGAGAATGAAGTTCTCAGAGTTATATTCCGGAGTGCTTGTTCCAGAGTTTACGTTTGCATTTCGATCCTGAACAGGGCTTGTTGATTCATCACTGGAGAACAATGTCTGTATCTCGGACTCGATCGTTGCCAACTCCTGAGCCTGGTTATTCCTAAGGGAATCCAGAGCTTCCGCGGAGCTAACATTGCCTCGTGGCGCGACCAATCTCCTTCTCTTCGATATTTCCCCGCAATCAAGTTCCTTTTTCTGCCTCTGGACAATCCTATCGAAAAACAGCGGGTTTGCGAAAACTTTAGCAATGAAGATCACCAGCTGCCGTCGCCTGTACTCCGCGGTTTGCAGGCGCTTTTTGACAGCATCGAAACGGTTCTTCATGTTCTCTTGATGTTGTTTCAGCTTCAGAATCTCGGACTTCATTGCAATCTGATCACTCCTTAGTTTCTCAACCTCGGTGCCTGCAAAATCAAGCTGAGGGTGTGCTTCTCCTTGTTTCATTGGAGAATGTTGTTGCTTCCTCCTCTTGATCTCCTTCAGCATATGCTTCTTGCCTTTCTGGAACCTCTCATTTGCAAATTCCCATCTGTCAGGATCTATTTTCTTGAAAAGCTTCAAGGAAACATCAAACTAAGTCAATAACACTTCCAATTGCTATGGCGGAGAGTAGGTCAAAAAAACTACATGGGTCCATCACACACGAAAACACACACACAAAAGTCCAGGAGAAAACATAGAGTAGAACATGTACTGCTTTGGAGAAATTATGAACCATAACAACCCCCAATAGAGAAGCATGAAAGTTCAACTATACAGACCAAACCAACCCTTCACCCGGCAAAACACCCCCACACAAACCCATCTACCCACCACCACAAACCAAAAGAACAAAACACAAACACAAAGAAGGCAGTCCGGCCAGAAGACAACATGACCGAAATATGATCACAAAATAAGCAACGAACAATAAGAAGTATACGAGATAAAGATTATATGCTCACATAGGTGTTAAGCTGGCGAACAAAGCTAGAGAAATTGCTGTGCTTGAAGTTCTTGGGCAGAAGATCAGTGGAAAACTTGTGAGGATCCCACACGACAAAGCTGGTACAACAAGCAGTCCAAGATATCACGGGGTCAGTTGTTGGGTCGTCCACTATCTCATACGTCTTCTTCAAGAACGGCGGTGGCCCGGCGTCCCTCAGCCCCTCAATCGGCTTCGGCACCGTAAACTGCGACGCCCCACCGCCAAGAGGGTCAATATTGCCACTTTTACCTCCTCCAAACAGTTCATCTTCATCAAGCAGTATTACGGGTTCTTCTTTGACTCTCAACCCTTCCACTCCTACCATGATTCTTTTTTTGTATGTGTGTGTGTGTGTTTGGGTGTGGGGCGGGGGGGGGGAGGGGAGGTCAGGGGGGTGAGAACTTCACTCGCAGTAGTGACCTGAAAATGGCATGTAGGAGGCTCATGTATAGCACTCTGTGCATCAAGACTCAAGAGAGCTGTGAGTGAGAGAGAGAGAGAGGTGCTGGTTGGTGTGTTGTCAGGGAATGGAAAGTGGAGGAAAAAATGTCGGCTCCTAAGGTCGTAGGAATCTTTCTTCTCACTCGTGTATAAATTTGTATATAATGATAATTAATAGTCACTAAATTTTTAAAATTTTTATTAATACTTTCAGTGATAATTTATAATAATATTTTTTTAACGTTATTAAATAACTGTCACTAAAAATATTTAGCGATAATTGATTATCGCTATATATATAAGGGATAAGGAGAAGATTTTTCCAACTGAGAGTAGCAGCCAAATTTATACCAACCAGAGGAAGGGGTGGTGCTGAACTTTTGTGGCCTTATTACAAGGTACAATGGCTAAAGGGAGAAGTACAAGAGCTCAATGCAGCATTTGTTTTGGCAAGAGTGAGTTGCAAACAGAGTGAATGTGTCAAACATCTTTGGAGAATTCAAAGGCTTTTTGCCCCCACCAATTAATCCAAGTCCCTAACTTTGTAACAATTCTTTTTTCAAAATTTTGCTACATGTGGTATGGAACAGCGATATAATCGTGTACAACATCATTGCTGTACAATATTATTATCGTAATAGTTTTAGTATTAAACGATTGATTTTAGAGAATTCAAAGGCTTCTTACCCTATCGGAACCTAAGTCGCTCACTTTGTAACAACTCTTTCATCAAAATTGTTGCTACTTGTGACACGACACAGCGACCCGATGTTATACAACATTATTGTTGAAATAATTTCAGTATTAAAAGACTATCACAACAAAAACTTTGTACCTGTAATTAAAATTATAATGACAATCTTCTATCGTTAAAATATATATAACAACTTCTTTCTATTACAGCAAAAAAATTCCGGTAATTTTTTCTCAAACAATCAACCCTTTGAATTTACTCGCCTATCTAGATGAAAAATGGTCTATGTTTTCCGGCCGGTACTTGCCACGTGACCAACTTTAATCAGACAATTTTTTTTTGGGGTACAAACTTTAATTAGACACACTGATTACATTGTCCTGCAGCCAAAAAAAAAGCAAGAACATATTCCTTGGCGCATTGTTTAATGTGTGTCCTATATATATATATATATATATATATATATATATATATATATATATATAGAGAGAGAGATATTTGCAGAGTTTTAATATTTTAGGCAACTTTATAATTTTCGACCACTTAATTTCTTAAAAATAAAGAGAGTTCAATTTGATAAACTTTGATCGCTATCCCAATCATAAAAAAGATAGCTGCGACACCTTATATCGACGATTAACATTGATTACATATAATTAATCCTTCAGCGACAGTTCTTAACAGCATTAACATTATCAAATAAATTTCACCAACTATATTTAGCAATTATTAACGACTGTATTATTATTTTTTCAAAAGGATTTAACAAATTTTTCACCATATATGCAGAACTTTTGGCTTCTTCACACATCATGTAAAGCATCTCATTCATAGCTAAGTGGGCAAGTTACAGCCTCATGAGCATTAAGGTGTGAAGCTTATTGTCAAGCTTTCTGCTAATTCAGAGAGAACCCAAACACATGGTGACTGCAAAAGGATCTGTTTGCATCTGCATTACCAACATTTTTTAATACCCATTTGGGACTGTCGTGATCTTCAACTTTTCAATCCAAATTGGAGAGCAACAGATGCAGATTGTTCGGTTGGGGGTTAGGGATTAGAGCTCTCAGCCTTTGTCGGTTGTTCCAATGACTGTGCGACAAGCGATGAACAAGTGGCAGCAGCCAAAGTGAAAAGGCTTGGTTTCATAGCCCTGTTACCAGCATGCATGCATGCCAATTGGCACCTACAAAGTGGGTAGTGTGTGTGATTGTTTATTTTGGATCAAAGGGCTCAACAGTTCTCTCTCATGTCTCACTCTCTCCCCCTCCTCCTCTCCCTCTTTATCCTTCTATATCACGTTAGGAGTCGAATGAAAAACACACAGTTACATGGCTTGTATCCTTGATATGCATGCCAATTAAATTGAGATAGAGGGAGTAATAATGAATAATCACCGATTTTTTTAGTCTTTAGTTATCACGTCAGTTTTTTTTATTCAACTGTTATAAATGATCGGGATTAATGCAGTATTTACTCTATAGTATGAGAAAATGTACAAGCAGCGTACTTACCATTTTTATACTTTAATCAAAAGTTAAGAGTGCACTTTCACGCACCATCATTGGGGACAAACTAATAAGTATAGGAGCTTGTCAAAGTGCAGCTACATGGTGCAGACATTGTCCACAAAAGATGCATGTACCCAATAGTTTTTATGTAGAGAGGGAGACGTCATTATCGAGAAAAATTAGTCGGAACTTGCCATATAAACAAAAATTCACCTGCATGATACAAACTCTGCAAGCAAACATACGGTCTTTTTGCTCGGAGATTTTTTTTTTTTTTAATAGTTTAGCTCGAAGAATCATGTGTTAGACCTCCCCCCACCTGACTTACTAGCATGCACTTTTTTGGAAAATTAATCTGAAGAATCGATATACAACAAACGGTCCATCATTTCGGTTACAAAATTCACAATTTCGGCTTAAGTCCGTCCTAATGTATGCCAAGGCTCTACTGGGTTATTGTCCATTCATCGATGCTAAAATATCCAAAACTGTCGACGCCTCCGCTGACTTCTTATCGGAAGTTCCAGCCTCCTTGCCAAAGCCAGTACTTACAGCAGCGGCGCCAGAGGGCCAATCCATCTTCACGCCAGAATCGAACTTAGCAGCAAATGCCATCGTCGACTGAAGTGCCTTCAACATTGGCCTTGATGAGCTTGACAAGAGTGACTTCTGAGAAGAGCTTGGTATGCATTTGTCTAAAGGCGGACCACGAGGACATGATGAAGATGGCAATCCCCATGGAGTTGCGTTGGGAATGGCATCCCCCGACGAGCTTGGTGTGCTTGATTGAAGTGCCTTGGGCACTGAGCTTGGTGTGGTTGACATGAGTAACTTCTGAGAAGAACTTGGCGTGCATGTATCCAAAGACTGGCCACGGGAGGATGAAGAAGATGGTAACCGCCATGAAGCTTCATTCGGGATTTGAATCCTGCTGGCCAATCTTTCTCTATCTTGACTAAAGAGCGGCACAGCATTATCCTCGTTAGGGCGCAAGCGAGCTTGTTTCGTTTTACCAGAATCTGCTGACGGAGGTCTCGCAAATGAGAGAAAGTTTATGCCCCGGGGTGCGAGTGCAGGAGTGCTCTCCGCCATCTCCCTAGCATCCTGCTTTTGAGATGGGCCAGCTTGTTCAACCTTGTTGGATTCACTTAGAGGTGATTTTCCAGTACCATAATCACTACCGGGAGGCAAAGTAGACGACTTCTTACCACTGTCATCACCAGAAGGAGGTTTCCCAGAGGACAGCAAACTTATTCCCGGTGGTGCAACTGCTGGTGTTCTCTTACTCGTTCCATTCGAGTTTCGAATGACAGCTAATGCACCGTTCATCCCCTGATGGCCAACTTTGGCACCATCATCCGGCTTCAGGGATATACCAGCTTGTCTGTGGTCACTGGTTTGACCTACTGATGATTTTGCAAGCGGAAGAAAACTTGATCGACCAAGTGACTGCACCGCTGGCTTTGGTATCAGTTCCATCACATTCTGCTCCATCCGTTTCCCCGGGAAGATTCCGGTGGAGTAGGATTTCCCATCCGCATTCTGATGAGAAGTACCACCTTGAAAATTCACTTGCTTCTTAGAACTTGAATTACCCAGCAGGGTTACAGACTTCAACTCAGATTCAGGAACAGTTGAATTACACAAGGATGCGTCCTTGACTGGCATCTGAGGGAAGGATAAAAAGCCACATACAAGAAAGTCAGTCCTGCTACAACTTATGATCAGCTAAAGAAGTAAAAATTCCACAAGAAATTACCTCGTGTGAGAAGAAACAGTCTGCACCTCTGCTGCAAAAACCACTGGTTAGAAAACTATTGCAGGGATACTTGGAGAGTTGATGATCAAACGGACAGTCATCACCTTTCATGCAAGATTTACGTGCAAAATGGCAACATGGCTGCAACACCAAGCAAGCGAAAAATGAGTATGGAGAAGGATTATTCAAGAACAATAAATACACCACACAAATCAGTAAAGGAAAGCATGTTTAGTACAAAAACTTAAAAAACCAAGGAATCTTTGCAACTGTGATAGTTCTAGGAACAACTTAAGCATTCCAAATAGCTCAAAATGATCACATATTTCAACAAGTAAAATCATCTGTTGCTGGAGATCCAAATGACAACCACCATGTGCTTGAGATCCAGATACTTTATGTCACTCCACTTAGAATAACAACATCCACAAATAAGGCTTTAAAACATATTTAAGCAATGAGAAATATTAGCATCTCATCCTTCAAAGTTCCCAAAGGTGCTCCTTGTAGTAACACAAGACTCGAAACCTCATTCTCAAGCCCAGCAGCTTTTGCTGATGCTGATCAGAAAGTCAAGTCTAGAAGATAATAGAAACAGAGAACTACACGAATGGTCATTGAATGTTGGGGCATATTTTCATTAGACTACTCAACTTTGATTTGTGTTAATATGTTCATTACACCCTTTGATTGGATCGATTATGCCATTCCGTCAGCAACAGTGAACATGGTCACCGTTAAGTGCTCAATTGCCTCTCACCTTAATGGTATTATTGTAACTTTAGCAGAAAACTTCCTTTCTTTTCTGGTGAAGCTAAATAAACATTGTATTCTACCAAAACTATTCCCTTTATCACTAAATGGTCAAAAAATCTCAATAATAGATTTTTAAATGGAAAAAGAGGCGTGAATTTAGCCCAAAGGTGCGTGGATTTGGCTGCCACCCTTTCTTTTCCTTCGTCTTTTATTTACCACAGACAATCAGCCACAACCACCACCAATACCACCAGTCCACCACCAGTTTGATTCGCACCTTCACACCACAACCCATAAGTCCGAAAACCAACCAAAACAATCACCACCGGTCACCATTCCCCACCACACCACCTCATCAACCCAAGCCTCGTGACCCATCACCCTGATACTCACATTCAACACCACAACTCATCAATGACAAAACCAGCAAACCAATTACCACCAGGACTCCATTATCATCCCATCATAACCGAGCCATCGCCACAACCGAAGCCTTGCCACCCAATGAATTAGGAATAGAAAACAACTGAAAAGAAAAATAAATAAACCATCATTATTTTATCCTCGTTGAGTTTAAAATGATAAAATTCAAATGGACCAGAATTGAGAAATAGAACTAATAAAAAGTTACAAATGTGGTGATGAATTGCAGAGCCAACCAAAATCGTGAAAATTAGGTTTTCTGGGTGGGGGGATGAGACGCAAAGTACTCCATCATTGATTCTACGTCGTTGGCGACGGCAGATAGAAATGGGGGAGCCGCGTGTTGTCACAATTCTGGGAAGATTCGTGGTGACAATTGCTAGATCCATAAAGGTTGTGCGGATGGGCTGAGGTCGTGGAGAGAGGCAGCTAGTGAAGAAAGGAAGGGAACAGAAGCTCCATGAAAATTAAAAAGAAAGAGGACAGATAATCTAAAAATATCTTTGGTTTCTTTGGTTTGACGGTTTCGCCCCTCACTTGAGCCCCATGTGTGAGGCACATGGAGACTTAACGAGCTTATTCTTAACGAAAGCTACCAGTATGACTCGATTGACTAAATAAAAGAGTTGAATGTCCATATTGATCCAATCGAAGTCTAGTGACCAAATTGAATTCGCCCTAAAGTTCAAGGACCATTTGTGTGGTTCTCTCTAAAAGCATCGGTCCTATGAGCTAAATGGCAAGTAATCTAAATGCAAGCTGATCCAGCGAAGCTTCAAAGAGTGAAAAAATCAGGTTTAACCAACGATAGGCTTCTTGCAGAATTAGAAAACCCACTTGAAGTTCCACCATCTGTCATAAAATAGAATAATACTTGATAAATCATATCAAATGTTGTGATACCCATTATGTGACACTACTACTCCATCTGATGTTGCTGCCGTGATGGTAGTGAGTCGAAACCAGATGCGACTGGAAAATGACAAAACACTTTTGAAACTTAATACAAAACAAAATCAATGTAAAATGGACAGATGACGCAACACCTGACACAGAATTATTCAAATGCTTAGAGTTGGAATACACAGGGACAAGTTGAAAATGTTGAAAACATGCTTATATTACTCAGTACATCCTACTTTATCCCACGGGAGATATAATCACAACAACTTCTTTTAGCACTTTCGGAATTCTCTATTAATTTGCATTCTTAAAGTTTATCATAAGCTGGGAGTGAACGTGAAATAGTGATTCAAGTGCCCCACCCTTGGTAACAACAGTTCCCATGTTTCAAGTGTCCGTGCTTACCAGAACACTACATTGTGCCACTAAGGCGTATATAATGGAAAATATAAAATCCAAATAAACCCCAACCAAAAAAAAGCCTATTCTAAAACACCACTAGATAGAACTCAATCAATCACAACTGTCTTTCAGAGTAAAAAAGGTTTCTTGCACTTGGTGTTAACGTATCCTGCCACTAAATCAAGGCTAATAAATTGAGGAAACCATGATTTATCAAGTAATGAAAATCAATCATAGGTTAGCTGCTACCGCTAGTTAGTAAAGTTAATTCATCGAATATTAAGCAGAACAGAATTTAAATTGTGCCGTTACAACATAACGAGATTACAAGTAACAGGCATATACCTTGGATTTAGTCAAGGGTATCGTGTCATGTGAATATTTGCACTTCTCACCCTGTAAAGATGGGAAAGATAAAACCGCATGTTATCAGTTAAATACGCACTAATGAAAACATGAAACGCTGACATTCTTAGCAAAAGAAGAGAGTGAGCTCTATAAAACCTCTTGGCATCTTCCATGGATATAGTGACGACAAAGTTTCACAGTCTTGGGTTTCAACACCGGTTGCAGTTTCAACCTTTTAACACCAAGCTTTCTGTTAGTTTCTGCGCGTTTTATTCTCTCTTTTTTCTGCAGAAAATTCAAGATCAATAAGTACAAAGACAGCAGATAAAATAAAGTATATTCAATAAGATGAAGCATTTTGCACAAAGTACTTAGTCTAGGACTAGCGTGAGCGCCCGAAATACTAATTTGATTAAATCTGTCTTTGCATATATAGGAGAAACGGCCAAAGTAAGAATAATGCATATTCAGCCGATGGAAATAAAGTAAACAGAACTGTACCTTCTTCTTTTCTCTTCTTTCCTTGGTAGTACTCCGCTTTCTTTTCTTTTTGCAGGCATTGGCATCCTGCCACAAAATAAAGATCAATATGCATGGACTACAAGTATGCCACGTTGAAGCAGGCAACCAGAGATTATCAAAAGAAGAGTTGAGACGTAAAGCAACATTTACTCATGGCAATAACTTCAAGTACAATAAGTACACTCCTTCACATATACGCCTATATTTATATAGCACGCCAATCCACAGACAATGTGCTCCTAAACTTAGCCAAACAATACGTACATGTATGAGAGTGTGAATCTGTTGCTGCAGAAAGCAGAAATGCATTCATAAACACATATACATGTTGTCAATGTGTGCTTATATAACAAGAAATCCGACTCTTACAGAATTAAACTGGAGCCAACAAATTAGGTAATTACTATTAAATCGAGCGTAACATCTTTCTTTGACTCAAAATAGATCAGTACTACAAAAGTTTCAGTATTACCCGAGATGTTATTCTGGCCAACTCCACTTAAAATGACGTAGCAAAGGAGCAGAATAACTTTGGGAAGCTTGGGACTCTTCTTATACTGATGCTAGAATCACTGAGATTCACCTGCACCTTTTTGACTTCCATATAAAGTGTATGAACCAACCATTCTTAATGAATCCATTTGGCAATCAAACATAGATGACTCTATTTGCAAATCAAAAAAAAAAACCCTATCCCAATGGGAAATTGAAATATTATCAGTTCCAGTGACGTGGCTATATAGAATTTAAGGTGGCGCTAACCATAGATTTAGGAAAAAAAGCCAAATAACACTGCGGAGACACTCAGAAAAGGTGGTTAGTATTAGATGACCTATACACCTTACACATATAATGATTACAAAACCTTGTGTATGCATTATCTCATGTTCACGCTTTTCTAACTGAATGCATTCCCTCTTTTCTGTACTCTTTGAGTAAAATATCCTGTATTACCAATCATACAAATCCGATCACATCTATGTGAACAGTTCGAAACAGGTAAAACTTTGCAAATGCTCAGTATCTTTATTGAATTAAAAAAAAATTAATGCATACATGAACGATTTATTTTTGGAAAAATCTTCTTAGATGTATGTTGGCATGTAAATAGTTAGTTCAACTGGAAGCTTTTATAAAATAGCTGAATGTTGCATTTAGAATACAAAGAGCAGGTTGGCACATTGAACTGCTACCGCCTATTAACCATGAGGTCAGAGGTTCAACTTTAACACGTTCCAACATTTTTACTGCAAGTTAACACTTGGCACCATCAAATGCGCTGACAGGACCAGGTAAAAGGTTATGTAACACTCAACAGGCTTAATTTGACGCGCCGAATCACTTAAGAATGGTGCGTTTGATCGTTGATTTTCCCAGTTCTAGATCTTGACCATGCAAATTCACGAATTCCCCACAATTTTGCACCCAAATCGCCGGAGCACGACTTCAGCACATCATCCCCTCTCCAAGGGGAAACTAGGGAACGTAGGTTCACGCTACATAAATGCCCCCAATCGATGTTTCTTTTAAAAATTTTGACACCAAGAGTATGGAATCGACGAAATCGCAGTTTTAGCAATAATTTTCAAAAACCTCTTCTGCAATGAGAGAAGAAAAAGAGCGTAGATCAACTCTACCTCACTAAATATACACAACTTAGGAAATTCCTGCCCTTGCTGCAATCAGTTTATGAAAATGGCAATTACAAGATAGTAATGGGAGGTGCAAAGACATTCCAGAAAAACTAGAAAACCAAATGGTACCTCACTATTGGCCGCAACACCTTGGTCTTTAGTTGCAATTTCCCCCGAAGGTGCTAGAATTTCAGGATGAACAGTGTGACATGCGGACTCGTTGGCCCCACCAACTGGCTTTTTATTCTTTCCAGGTTCAGGTCTACAGTCATGCCCATCTGCCACTTTAAGCCCTATTGCTTTCCCATGATAAAAAATTTCGGAGTTATACTCCACCAAATTTCTGTTAATGCCTCCATGCTCAACCTCTAGACGACTACCCACGTTATTAGCTGTGTCCATAAATAATGGAGTGGTATTGGCATAACTCTCAACTCCTCTTTGTGGTCCTGTACTAGCAAGATCTAGTTTTTCATTACTTTTTTCAGGAATTTGCACCTTATCTTCCCCCTTGCCCTTTGATAGTACAACATCCATTTGCTTATGAACCCCAGTATCCCCTGAGATTTCTCCATCTTCAACCTCTTCATGTGCAGTTAGACAAAGGGAAGAATCCTTCGCACCAGAAGCTGATATCATTCCCCCTAAACTCCTCCCCTTCCCTTTGACTCCACCCTCGACTCCTTCAGACACATGCTTGTCCACCAGATAACTCTTCGTGGTGTCATTCTCAGAGGCTTTTGAAGACTGACGAGTCATGTCTACATCTGGAGATGAGTGAATAGCTTCAGAAACCTCCTCACCGAACAACTCCTTGTCTAATTCTAGTAGTCCCTCGAATTCCTCGATAGGAAGTTCAGGGATAATAAAATCATTTTCTTCTTCAGCTAGTAATGCAGCAACCCCATCGCTATCATTGTTCTTGTCCCCCAATGAGTTCACATGATTGTTACTATTACCCTGAGCATACTCCTCATTTCCTCCCAACACTTTTGAATGGCCTAACCCGTCAAATTGCAATGAGTTCACATGATTGGTACTATTACCCTGAGCATACTCCTCATTTCCTCCCAATTCTTTTGATTGACCTAACCTGTCAATTTGCATAGGCGCATGACTAACCTCTCTGCGCTGACAGCCAATAACTTCTCCAGTCTCATCTCCAAATGGTTCTTTCTCAGCAAATGGATTCTCAGCTGCGGTGTCATTACGAATAATCGGACTGTTATGTTCAGTGACTTTCCGTAAATCCGCGCCACCATTATCTTCACCAAGAAAATAACAACAACAACAATGCAGTCAGAAACTAATCCGCAACTATAAACTTTCAAGATACAACAATGATACGGAGGCCTTAAGTCAAACGAAAAAAACACGAGATATGGATTTTGGAAATATACTACTCTCTCTGTTCTATTGAACTTTTGACTTTTGCAAAATAGATTATGTACATATAGACATCGAATTGCATTCAAATAGCAGTCATTGTTTAAATAACTACAGGCTGACAAGTCAAACTACGGTAAAAACAACAAGTAAAATCAATTTTTACATGCAATAATTATAATTATATCTCAAACTCGCAAAAATGCCAAAACGGATAATCCGATGCAACGGAGAGAGTATTCAACAAGTCAGACGGAAAAAAATATGAGGTGCGAAAAGATGTTCAAGAAATTCGTGCACCTGATTTTTCGGAACCTTCGTAGCAATGGGAGAGGATTTGGAGCAGTTGACAGAAGGAAGCGCTCTTGAGGGGTCTACGGCGGTGCGGAGGGAAGGCGAAAGTGTTGTGCGGTGGATTTAGGGTTTCGGATTGTGAATTCTCCATTGACGACGGAGCTTTAATTGAATGGATTTGAATTCAGGAGCTTTATATGGGCGCTTCTCTTTTGTTTTTGTGGGGTTTTTTTGGGGTTTAACTTCGATTCATAAATGAAAAAAGGAAAAGGTGAGTCGGCTACTAGACGACGCCGTAGGGTTGGCCAAAAACACTTTGCCCCTGCTGAGTTTATCCTTAAACGCACAAAATGCCCCAAATGTTTTGCTTAATTCTCCAATTGCAACAAATATATTCCTTACGTTTTCCTTCTTTTTCTTGACCCTTTTGGTTCCAAAACAAAGTTGTTGGGTGGTTTCTCTGCTTGGAGATACATATGGCTAAAGAAAAGATGGGAGTAAATTCACATCATTGAGTCCTTGTTAAAGTGGACCCAAAGGGTTCATCCGTAGAGCGCATAAAAGTTCATTCCTTTTTACTACGAGAAATCAAAATCAGGACGCAACTCTGGAATTTATATGGGGACGTATATAGAACTTTATATGGGGTTTCTCTTTATTTTTGTGTTGCAATTTCTTTTTGATATTGAATTTTAGTGTGTTGTGGAGCAGAAACGCCATCTGGATCTATTTGATTCAAGGGGATCATAATCCTTAAAGGGTCGACAAAGAGTCCTAGTGTTAGATCATGTAGACTAGTTTTACGGAGTGCGCCAAAGTAGTGTGAAGGAGGAGAGTCTAGCAAATGAGTCGAGGTTAAGTCTTCAAGAAGAGGAGTCATTTTGCCATAGCACTCAAAGTCCCCCCAAATGGATATAGTGTCCTTGGGAAGTCATCTATCCCGCGACGAATCATTCGATCAGAGCACTTAGAGCATACCGAGACAGTATCTTAGAGGAGTTGCCTATCTAACAGAAGACTAGTCCTCGTGTTAGAGCACTCGAATCTCTTTCGTGGAGATATTGTTTCAAAGAGTCTTCTATCATGCAATCAGTCATTATGCCAGACCATTTGGAGCACGCCAAGACAATGTCTTGAATAAGTCACCTACCTGGCAAAACATGAGTCTTCGTGCTGAGGCATTTGGAGCTCCCTGAGGTAGTGTCATGAAAGAGTTCTGTTACCCTTACAGATGCTGCTCATTATAGATAGCGGGTCGAAACATGTTCCACAACCGAGGCAAAGTGCATACGGTATTGTGAAGGGATATGCTAAGGCTGGGATCAAGGTTGCATGACGGGGTGCCAGGGGTATGTTTGTATGAATGGTAAAGAGCATGGGCACCACGTGATATGTGAGGTGTTGGGGGTATACCTAATAGCGATGGCATATGGGCGTTGTTAATAAGGGTGCACACAATAAGGTGGCATCGTAAATGGTGGCTAATGAACACAGTGTCGGGGGCAAGTAGTATGGAGACGGTACTTGGAATCTGTCAAGCGTCGCAGAGCGAGGGCACAATGACGATTGTTATGGAGCACGTAGTCCCCAAAGAGCCACAAAATTAACAATGTAAGGATGCAATTACTTAGTGTGTGTGGGATGACCTAAGGAGAGGGGGTTAAGGTAGAGATACCCTAAGAGAAGGAATAAGACCCTAAATAAGACAATGAGAGGGAGTGGAGACCCCAGGGAGGAGTAAGAATGATTCCTCCCCCAATAGGAAAGGGAGAAAGAGTTCAAGGAGGATGAGGGAGCCCATGCCCCCCACTCTGACTAGATAGCAAAGTGAATGAACCAAAAAAAAGGCCTAGGCCAATCCCCTGAAGAAAGAAAGTCCTATGAGTCATTTCCGGTCTAAGGAACATGCAATTGACCTTTTTTCAAAGGGAGGCGTGCCTGTTCCAAAACTAGAGTAAGTAGGATGTGACTTAAAGCATGCGCTCCGGGTTGACCGGATTCGTAACGTTAAACTTTGACCGTTGATATTTGCTGACATGTCTCATATGGTAGGGGCCAAAAGCGATCAAATGTACGTATTTGGATGGGCTAACAACAAAGTTTTTTAGTGATAAAAATGACTTAACTTTTGAAATCTTATGGTAGACAGTTGCCCAACTTACTATATAGGTGACCTTACCACCGATCACCTATTTCAATGAGGTTTATTTTGAATTGTTACAGGGGCAACGTTTCTGCTATCACCTCTATCATGCAATAATTATTTTAACTAATGATGTTTGCTTAGGAAAAAGAGGAATGCAAATGGAGTTGATTAACATCTTTAGTTTCTACCTGGAATTATTTGGGTTGTTTCACCGTATCCTTCTCCCTATTATCTTCTTAAAAAATAGGGCCAACAAAGAACGAGGTCAAATTCGCATCATCAAATGCTTACTTTCAGAGGAAAGAGTGAACAATTATTCGACAACATGCTGCAATGACTATCTCTAATTTGTAATAACTAGCAACAAAATCTTCAATTACCGTTACTGTTACCATTACTCTTTTTCTATTTTACACAGTCTAAATCAATTAGTGAAAAGTTTTGTAAACTACACATTAAGGTCATGAAAACATTTATAGCAACTAGCAACGATATTTTATTTAAAGCCACATGACTCTTATGTGTGATATTCGCTCATTAATCGTGATCAAATTACGGTGACATGCAATTAGTCAAAAGTTAGGGGAGCAAAGCGTGATTAGCCTGCAATTACTCGAAAGTTAGGGGAGCAAAGCGTGATTCGCCTGGTAACGAGAAAATTACACTCGATCACTAGTGAAATGCAAAAAACCCTTTCTCCTTCAACAGAGGGCTTAAGACCTGTTTCTCTCTCACACAGTCACACACACACACACACTCCATCACTCGCAGCACCAGGTGCAGAAACCAAGCGAGTGAGGGCAAAAATGGTGGTGAGGTTAAGATTGTCTCGATTTGGGTGCAAGAACAAGCCGTTTTATCGAGTCATGGCCGCCGACAGCAGATCCCCCCGTGACGGCAAGCATTTGGAAGTCCTAGGTTATTACAACCCTTTACCAGGTTACACATCTCCCTCTCTCTGTCACACACCACACAAACGCGCGCGAATAAAATCCACAAATTTTTTTATTTGAACAGTAAAAATGATGTAGATTTTGTACTTTTTATCTCCAAGCGGAGTTAAATTTCTTGGTCGCAGTACCATGCTATGCTTTGTTATGATGAACGGGCTTAAAGTTATAACTTGTGTGATTTTCGCTGCACATTAGCTATTACGCTTATTTATTTGCGTCCCATGCTTTTGTAGTTTTCGTCGCCTTTGACAATTTGCGAACACGAATTCCTGGAATATGAATCGAATGTGTGATGACTCATGATTGACCTTTGTTTTTGCCCTGAGTTTGACTTGTTGAACGACGCTTATTTTGATCTTTAGTTACAATTTGATGTTTAGATGCTCAATTCTATCCTACAAATTTGTGAAAAGTCGAAGGGAACTCAAAGTTATGAAATGGAGGGAGCGTTTTTGAGTTATTGTGATTTGAATTTCTCTTCTTTCATAGCAGGGGAAAGATGTTTTGACGGGTGCTGTTAATTTTTTATTTTATTTTTATTTTATGCAGGCCAAGATGGTGGTAAGAGAATGGGACTTAATTTTGACAGAGTAAAGTAAGTGGTTCCTAAATTTAGCTTTCCAATTTCATGTCTCAGTTTTAGCTTTTGGATCAACGTGCTTCTGAGATGATACATTGTAATATGAACTATGAAATGTATTTAGTCCCTTAAATCCGTAAAACATGGAATTACTTAAATTTTAAATTCGTAAGTGATGAGCTACCTTCCAAAAAATGAGTGAAGTTGATTTAACTCTGCAAAACATTATGATACTTTCTTCATGCATTTTCATTTGTCAGTGAGGTTGGGAGTTTACAGTTTCTTCATTTGTGACTTGATGCTTCCATAGTAGTTAGTGGAGAACTCTACTTAGAAGCTCGTTATACCTGATTCTTGTTATTTTTATGCTTCATCAATTGTTGATTGTCTTTCACTCTTTCTAAACAATTTCGGCCAGTAAACTCATGCCTAGTGGGTAGACCATGGATAACATGGATAGGAAAATGACTAGATTAGGTAAACAGAGAATATATTCTTGCCTATGGGTGCATAGAGGAAAAGAGTTCATGTAGCGGACCCAACTTGGTTAGGACAAAGACCTAGTTGGGTGAGTTGGTTCTGATGCAGTTATGCCAAGTAACGGACAGAAAGTATGTGGATGAGGTAAATAGTGTGATAAATCCAATTTGGGACATTTTTCTGCCTAATGTCCAAGAATGTTAGGAGAAACCGAGAAAGAGTACTCAATGTCACAATGTCTCAAAAAATTGATATATTTAGGGGGATTGAACATGAATTCCTTTATTTCATCTGTGTTTGGATTGTCTCTAAGAACCATGAATGCGGCGGGAGCCTGCAAATCATATTAAAAGCAAGATATATAAGCTCGATCTTCCAATGAAGCCTTAAAGCATTTCGAAACTTCTGTACTTGCCTTTATATTCCTTTGCTGGTATGTTCTTTCCCGAAAAGATGAAAAGGAATTCCTGCCTTTAGAAGTCAATCCCACTTGTACGCTTGACATGAAAACTAGAGGCAAGCAGAGTCAAAGGCCGAGACTCAACCAGCAAAAGGGGACAGCCATGCCAACTGTCTTTTCTGAGGTAGGATATTCGATCAGGTATCCCTTATCATACATGTCTACTGTCAACAGCAATTGACTTTCTGGGCAGTTTTCACTTGTGGTATTTGGCGCGTGGGAAAGACTTGGCTTGCAGGCTTGGTCCTCCCAACTCCTACTTGGCTAATGCCTGCTGTGTTCTCACGTCTTGTTGTCCCCAACCGAGGACCTATGTAGATTAGATAGTTGAACTTCTCTCGATGTCAAACTTGATATAATATACTGTAGAAGTCAGGAAGAGAATGAGAAGAATCATTCAAATGCAGAAGAATTTGGCTTGTAAGAGGAAGGGTGAAAGGCGGGTTTTGATCTTCTAGTCTGGGGAGAGAGGAACATGGCGATAAAGAAGAGACAGGTTTGAGAGAAAGAGAGAGTGAGCAAGGTGCCATCCCCTTTACCGGATGATTTAATCAAAAAGTCTTGCCCTCATTACTGCCGTAGTTTGAGCCCATATAAAGGCTTGTGTAGATTAGATAGTTGAACTTCTCTAGATGTCTAACTTGATATAATATCTGTAAAAGTCAGGAACAGGATGAGAAAAACTTTTTCCAGTTATGGTGTTGATTTTTGTTCCTGATCAACATTAAGAAGTCATAATGCACACAAGAAACAGTCACTGTGTATCTGCTACTATACTATGTCGACCAAAGTTGGTAGTATTAAGTATTGATTTTAAAGACCTTAGGTTCTCAGAAACATGGAATAAGAAGAGAGAAAATCTTTCTCATGAACTAGCATTCAGCCACTGTTTGGACACGGACGGATTCAATTTCAATTCACCTTCCAATTACACGTGCATGATAAACAAGGGTACATGTGAAAATCTTTTCACCTTGGTACGAGTTCTAAGGAACGACTTGTTATAAATAGAGAGGGTAGACCAATCAAATTATGCTTTTTAATTCTTCCCATTCTCAAATCGTTGTGGAAGGAAAGGCAGTGTATTTTTTGTTATGCTTTGTTTCGGTATTTATTTCCTTCGTGAACTTGAGGGTGAAGAACTCCCTCATTATATAAGATAGGTTTACTTCTCTAACTCTACGCTAACACTATCTGCGGAAAGACGAGTGGTTGTCCTTCACTACCAACCTTCAGTTCGTCCAAAATCTGTTCTTTTAGGTTTGGGGTTGACCTTGACCAAGCACTAGTTACTGTGCTCGATATACCGGGTGGAGCTTTAGCTAAGCTACTGGGCTCTGCTATATAAGCGCTGCAGGTTTTGCATTACTTATGCTATGTTGCAAGTCATGTACCGTATACCCGAAATCCCATAGGGGCACGTGATATGCGTCCAACTCTTTTCACTGGATATGATACTGATATACGTCTTTTTAAATTTAAAAGTAACAGTCTTGTGTATCTTTAGAACTTCCATAATTACTACAAAATGAGTGAAAGTTCCAGTTTACTCATTTCCAAATGATAGTAGTAAATATGATAATTGTTGTCTCCCTGTCTTGTTGGATCTGAAATTAGCTTAACCTGATGTTTTATACACGTGCACCTGATACTTCCATACTCCCAAAAACTTCTCTCAAGTCGATGTGAGATCTCGTCTGTGAACTCCTATTTGTTGGTAGTCATTTCTTAAGCAAGTGGTAGTGGTCCATTGGTCTCCTATCTTTGGTTCCATTTCCTCCTCCTAATCCAGATCCATCCCTCGTGTTTGGAATTAGTGATTTACTAAGCTTTATATCGCTGATAATGCCCACCAGATGCAATCAATTAAAGTTTCTTATATAACCTGGTTATTCACCTTGGGAATTACGCAACAGGAAGAATCGCGAACTGCACACGTGAATTATTTAAAAAAAGACTAGTCTTTGGTGAAGTTCTAACGACTTCGTACTGTCAGCTCAATTTGTAAGATAATCCACCAAAGAATAATGCCAAATTCCCGTTGTCATCCCCTGTTTGGCAGGTATTGGCTCTCAGTTGGTGCTCAGGCTTCGGACCCTGTCCAACGCCTTCTTTTCAGAGCAGGTTTGCTACCTCCACCGCCAATGATGGCAATGGGACGCAAAGGTGGGCCGCAAAAGGAATGCCACATTGATCCCATGTCCGGACGTTATTCCGCGAAGGAGAAGCCAACCAATGCTAAACAGGCAGCAGATGACGAAGGCGATGAAGGCAATGATGAAGAGAATGCAACAGTTTAATGAAACTTCAGCTTTGGCGGCAGAGATCAGAATGTTATTTTGTCACTGGACTGCATGAAATATGGGAGAGATTTGCTTTTGCTTGTATTGATGTCTGTTTCTTGGTTCAGGGTGCAAATATTGTGGACAAATGGGTTCCTTCGTCCCTCAAATTCCATAGAAATGTTTACTTGATCCTTATCTATGTTGGTTTTATCAATTAGATTTCCTGCAATCCTGATCTTTTCCTCTTGAAACTCAGACTTAAAACTTGGACCGTCTTCCACAAGGTTAATCAACATAAAAGAGAAGTAGTTGTATTTCCAAGTGCAACACCTCATGGTAGTCTTGTATGATTCGGGGCCGTGCAATATTTACTCTTTTGACATGGCACGGTGAAAGTTGCAAAGGATATGACCTTGCCTAACTGCAATCCAATCACCGTCTCTGGCACGGTGAAAGTTGCAAAGGATATGACCTTGCCTAACTGCAATCCAATCGCCATCTCCAAACTCTGAGCAATTGTCCCGTAATTTGAGTACCAACTTTGTAAACACTAAATCTTAGTCTAGCAAGCGTCCGCATACATGAACACGACACAATTGATCAGGCAACACATAAATTGGTAGCTTCGGGAGAAGATGAGAAGGTCTAGTTTTTCCGGATTTCTTCCGGAAAAAGGTATTAATCATTTGTAAGTGTTGTAAAATTAATATATTTAAGTTATAATTAAAGTCACAAGTTCGTCGAGCGAGAGCGAGAGCAAGAGCAAAAGTATGATTTAACACATGTTTTTTAGCAAAAAATTTAATGTACAGAACTTAAGTAAGAGCGAGAACATACAATTGAAAATATAAACATTTGCCAAGAAAATTTGGCAACTTTGAATTGATTGCACGAATAACGTTCTTGAAAAATGGCTAAAAGGTCATATTCAGAGACGGTATACATGTGATCCCAAAGAAATGTTTGTGTTGCCAAACACGCCCTTACCGTACTATTGGGTATAAATACAAGCGGCGTGGCACCTTCCAAAAATACAGGCGCCTATCTCGCAACTCCCCTCTCTCGCTTAATTCCCTCCTTTTCCATTACAAGTTCGCCATTCTTCTCGGGCTTTACTTTCTCTCTCCTAGGGTTTCCTCACTCATGAGCAGCAGCTCCACAATGAGCAACAACAATGTCGCCCCTGGTAATCCTCACAACACGCGCGCACACACTTTTTTGGAATCGTATGCGATTGCGTGCAGCCATTTCTCTAACCTTCTTGATTTTGTTTTCTCGTAATTGTAGCTAGTAATGCTAATTATCGAGCTGATTTCGTCAAAGTGAGTGTTTCCACTTTTTCCTATAATTACATTTACGTTCACCTAGTCGTTTCGCTTCTTGATAGTTGATACTGTTAGGCTAAGGTTTCTCATCAGGCATTGATAACGCAGGATAACGACGCACACCATAAACTGTCTCCGAAAGGGAGGGACGCGTGGTGGCTCTATAGCAGATTCAGGCGTGGCCTACGCTAACCACTCTTATCTATGCATATTCGTTTATATGTCTCTGCATCGTGGTTTATTTTGGCTGTTGTTAGTAAGTCTTCGATTGCAGAATTAGGTTTCGATTGTAAAAGTGCTTTGCGTTTTTTAATGCGCGTCTTGCGTGAAATGATGTACTTCTATTGGTATAACATGCTGATGTGGATGAAGTGGTGGATGAAGAAGTAGTGGATGGAGAAGTAGTGTTTATTGTGGTTTTTGAAAGAGTTGACTGGTCGAATCGGCAATGTAACTGTTTATGTTTGGCAGGCTCCTTGCAGCTTGAATGTTGAGTTATTAGTGCATGTAACGTAGTCTGTTGTTTTCATTGAGGTGCGTATGCCTAGATTACTTCGGTAGCTGGTACAATTTTCCTCTTTCAAGGAAATATAATTTTCTGCTTTTACATCTAAAGCAGTTTAACGCTATTTACACAGTAATCATTTAGCTGCTGAACAACTAGCATGCCAGCTTCTTGAAATTGTATATGAAACATGAAAAGGGAAATTGTGATTGCTTTCGAGAGTGAACATGCCTTTAAATAACGAGTCAGCCACTTGCAAAGAATTACTGTTCTTGCTGGTCATATTTTTTTTTATGTATATGGATACTCATAGTCATGCTTGTGATGTGAGTAGCCCTATTGGAATATAGAACTTGGGAAGGGAGACCACTTCGAGGGAGCGAGGATCTTCTATTCAACAAGATGTAAATGAGGAGAACCATGACCTCAAGTTAGGAAACAAACTTCTCAAATTCGGAAATGTATGTGGCATGCACTCGAACACTATTTTTGATGGTACTGTGTGGCAGTCTATGCTAATTGATATAATTGATAATAGCGTGCCTCGGAACACACTATGCAATGCTGCCTCAGATATGCTAGAATTTGAGAACAATTGGTCCACCCAGTTGACATGGATATCTAAGATGAAATCATCGCATCTTTAAATATCAGCTCTTTTGTTTTTTGGTTGTGGAGGTCTTTTTGGTAATTATTATAAGAAACACAGTTTTTCTGAACAGCGCTTCTCCACCCCCACAGCACCCCCCCCCCCCCCCCCAAAAAAAAAAAAAAACCAACGGGGCCACTCAATTCAAAATTGTTTCATTGTGTTAGTTGCTTTTTGATGCATGTAAGCTCATCTTCTTAGTTTTCAATTCTGAAGTATGGGTTAAGGTATCTTACTTTCTAGTCTAGCCGGCATAAATTTCAGTTTCTCCTTACATCAGTTTTAAAATCTTCAGCCCCTCTAGTGATTTAGTTATTTTTCAGCTTCTTTGGTGCTTAGCATTTGTTTTAATCTGTTATAATGGCTTGATTCTACCACATCTGTGAAGGTACATATATACTTGCCTAAGGGAACTTAAAGAAGTCGACAGAAGTTTTGAATGTTGGCCCTAGTAATTATTTTGTGCTATACAGAGCCAACGTGATGAACTGGAGGCAAAATACTCGAGGCGAGAGAAGCACTTGAATCTAAGTATCAAAAATTTTATATCCACTGTACACCAAGGTATGTCATGCTTAGGCAATAATTCTTTATCCTGCCTTCATGTTGGTAGAGGTTGCATGAGGGAAGGTTTATGGCTAGTTGATTATCTAGCGTGGCATTTTTGGTGTAAGCTACTCCTGGATTCTAGAAGAAGATAAGCAATAATATTTTGTATTTATACCCTCATGTAGGTGCATCTTTTGTGTTAGGGAAGAAGTTTTTACGTTGTAAGCTATGTGCATTTCCAAATAAACTTGCTGATATTACTATCACTTGCAGAGATATGGGATTGTGAATGATGAAGGGGTTACAACTCAAGGAGCAGCGGTTCAAGAAGAGTGAAGCTGCTGGAGGTTTTCTGTGAAATCAATAGTAAGGACTCAGCTTTTTAGTTGCACATTATTGGCCTTAACATTCTCTTACAATTCTATGCAAAGAAGGAGTTCCTGGTTTTTGGATAACTGCATTATGCCATAAAGTTATAGTGGCTGATGAGGTTAGTTATTATTTCTATTTAGACTTTTTTAATTAGTAGTCTCTTAAAGTCCAGTCATGGTTGATTTTTTTTTTTCTTTAGTCAGATTTCTATGCTTGACGATGGAGATCTCAAATATCTCAAGGATATTATTAAGTGATGCAGGATAGATAATTTAAAGGGTTTCAGGCTTGAGTCTGTCTTTGACACAAATTCTTACTTCAAGAATTCTGTCCTGACTAAAACATATCACGTGATTGATGAATATGAACAGATCCTAGAGTAAGCAACAGGGTAAATTTCGTTACCTCTAAAGTGTATACTTTCTTCCTTAATATTTGAAGAGATTTATCCACAATTTTCTATAGTTTTCATCTCTAACAGTAACTTGCACTCTGTAGGACGAAGATACAACGGTATCCTGGAAATTGTTTGACAGAAAAGATCCTTGAAAAGAAGCCAATGAAGGGGTCCAAAAGTTCGAAGCCAGTCATCAAAAAGGAGAGGTGGGAAAGTTTTTTTCAACTTCTTTTGCCCCTCCAGAAATCCCTCCAGCTGGTGTGGATCTTGATGACGATGCTGTAAGTACATCACTGTATTTTGGAAGACAGTAAAACGATTAGCTGTTAGGTACTTGGTTTATTTTTTTTCCATATTTCGAATAGGCTTAAGAGCTTCAAGATCTGATGGAACTTGACTATGACACAGGGTAAGATAAAACTCTATATAATCGTTA
>JAVXUO010000716.1:0-148658 GCA_033065855.1 Escallonia rubra
GAGCTTTATATGGGCTCTTCTCTTTTGTTTTTGTGGGGTTTTTTTGGGGTTTAACTTCGATTCAAAAGATGAAAACAGAAAAGGTGAGTCGGCAACTAGACGACGCCGTAGGGTTGGCCAAAAACACTTTGCCCCTGCTGAGTTTATCCTCATACGCACAAAATGCCCCAAATGTTTTGCTTAATTCTCCAATTGCAACAAATACATTCCTTACGTTTTCCTTCTTTTTCTTGACCCTTTTGGTTCCAAAACAAAGTTGTTGGGTGGTTTCTCTGCTTGGAGATACATATGGCTAAAGAAAAGATGGGAGTAAATTCACATCATTGAGTCCTTGTTAAAGTGGACCCAAAGTGTTCATCCGTAGAGCGCATAAAAGCTCATTCCTTTTTACTACGAGAAATCAAAATCAGGACGCAACTCTGGAATTTATATGGGGACGTATATGGAATTTTATATGGGGTTTCTCTTTGTTTTTGTGTTGCAATTTCTATTTGATATTGAATTTTAGTGTGTTGAGGAGCATAAATGCCATCTAAATCTATTTGATTCAAGGGGGTCATGATCCTTAAAGGGCCAACGAAGAGTCCTAGTGTTAGAGCATGTAGACTAGTTCTACGGAGTGTGCCAAAGCAGTGTGAAGGAGGAGAGTCTAGCAAAATGAGTCGAGTTTAATTCTTCAATAAGAGGAGTCATTTTGCCATAGCACTCAAAGTCCCCCCAAATGGATATAGTGTCCTTGGGAAGTCATCTATCCCGCGACGAATCATTCGATCAGAGCACTTGGAGCATACTGAGGCAGTATCTTAGAGGAGTTGCCTATCTAACAGAAGACTAGTCCTCGTGTTAGAGCACTCGAATCTCTTTCGTGGAGATAGTGTTTCAGAGAGTCTTCTATCATGCAATCAGTCATTATGCCAGAGCATTTGGAGCACGCCAAGACAATGTCTCGAATGAGTCACCTACCTGGCAAAAAATGAGTCATCGTGCTTAGGCATTTGGAGCTCCATGAGGTAGTGTCATGAAAGAGTTCTGTTACCTTTAGAGATGCTGCTCATTCTAGAGAGCGGGTCGAAACATGTTCCACAACTGAGGCAAGGTACATATGGTATTGTGAAGGGATAGGCTAAGGCTGGGATCAAGGATGCATGACAAGGTGCGAGGGTATGTTTGTATGAGTGGTAAAGAGCATGGGCACCACGTGATATGTGAGGTGTTGGGGGTATACTTAATAGCGATGGCACGGGGGCGTTATCAATAAGGGTGCACACAATAAGGTGGCATCGTACAGGGTGGCTGGTGAACACAGTGCCGGGGGCACGTAGTATGGAGACGGTACTTGAAATCTGTCAAGTGTTGCAGAGCGAGGGCACAATGACGATTGTTATGGAGCACGTAGTCCCCAAAGAGCCACACATTAACAACATATGGATGCAATTACTTAGGGTTCGTTTGACAAAATTTTTTTTTTGGTTTTCAGTTTTTAAAGAGCAGTTTTTTAAAGAGCAGCTTAATTTTTTTTTTTTTAAAAATTATTGGGTGTTTGACATCNCCTTTTTTTTTGAGGTTTTTTTTTTGGTGTTTGGTACCCCTTTTTATTTTGACTTTTTTTTTTTTGTGGTTTGCGGTGGCGGTGGTGGGGTGTAGCGGTGGTGGTGGTGGTGACCGGCGGCCGGAGGTGGCTGCCGGTGGTCGCTGGCAGTGGTCGCCGGCGGCCGGAGGTGGTTGCCGGCAGTCACCGGCGGTGGTTGCTGGCGGCCGGAGGTGTCTGCCTGCAGTCGCCGGCGGTGGTCGCCGGCGGCCGGAGGTGGCTGCCGGCGGTGGTCGCCGGCGGTCGGAGGTGGTGGTGGTGGTGGTGGTCGGCGGCCGGAGGTGGCTGCCGGCAGTCTCCGGCGGTGGTCGCTGGCGGCCGACGGTGGTCACCTGAGGTGGCTGCCGGCGGTGGGAGGGTGGTGGTGGTGGGCTATGAACGAAACCAAAAGTGAAAAAAAAAACCAGTTTCTGGAGTTTTTTTTTTTTTTTTTCAGTTTAAAAACTGGTTTTTAAAAAAAAAAAATGGTTACCAAAGACTTTTTTTTCAGTTTTTAAAAACTGAAAAAAAAGAGGAAAAAAATTTTGTCAAACTAGGCCTTAGTGTGTGTAGGATGACCTAATGAGAGGGGGTTAAGGTAAAGATACCCTAAGAGAAGGAATAAGACCTTGAAGAAGACAATGAGAGGGGGTGGAGACCCCAGGGAGGAGTAAGAATGATTCCTCCCCCAAGGGGAAGGGGAGAAAGAGCTCAAGGAGGACGAGGGAGCCCCCATGGCCCCCACTCTGCCAAGATAGAAGAGTGAATGAACCAAAAAAACAGCCTAGGCCAATCCCTTGAAGAAAGAAGTCCTAGGAGTCATTTCCGGTCTAAGGAGCATGCAATTGACCTATTTTCAAAGGGAGGTGTGCCTATTCCAAAACTTGAGTAAGTAAGATGTGACTTAAAGCCTGCACTCTGGGTTGACCGGATTGGTAACATTAAACTTTGACCGTTGATATTTGCTGACATGTCTCATATGGTGGGGGCCAAAAGCGATCAAATGTACGTATTTGGATGGGCTAACAACAAAGTTTTTTAGTAATAAAAATGACTTAACTTTTGAAATCTTATGGTAGACAGTTGCCCAACTTACTATACAGGTGACCTCACCACCGATCACCTATTTCAATGAGGTTTATTTTGAATTGTTACGGGGGCAGCATTTCTGCTATCACCTCTATCATGCAATAATTAGTTTAACTAATGATGTTTGCTTAGGAAAAAAGAGAAAAAGAGGAATGCAAATGGAGTTGATTAACATCTTTAGTTTCTACCTGGAATTATTTGGGTAGTTTCACCATATCCTTCTCCCTATTATCTTTTTAAAAAATAGGGCCAACAAAAAGCAAGGTCAAATTCGCATCATCAAATGCTTACTTTCAGAGGAAAGAGTGAACAATTATTCGACAACATGCTGCAATGACCATCTCTAATTTGTAATAACTAGCAACAAAATCTTCAATTTACCGTTACTGTTACCATCACTCTTTTTCTTTTTTATACTGTCTAAATCAATTAGTGAAAAGTTTTGTAAACTACACGTTAAGGTAATGAAAACATTTATAGCAACTAGCAACGATATTTTATTTAAAGCCACAGGACTCTTATGTGTGATATTCGCTCATTTATCTTTTTTTTTGGTTGGTTGATCAAATTACGGTGACATGTAATTAGTCAAAAGTTAGGGGAGCAAAGCGTCATTAGCCTGCAATTACTCGAAAGTTAGGGGAGCAAAGCGTGATTCGCCTAGTAACGAGAAAATTACACTTGATCACTAGTGAAATGCAAAAAACCCTTTCTCCTTCAACAGAGGGCTTAAGACCTGTTTCTCTCTCACACAGTCACACACACTCCATCACTCGCAGCACCAGGTGCAGAAACCAAGCGAGTGAGGGCAAAAATGGTGGTGAGGTTAAGATTGTCTCGATTTGGGTGCAGGAACAAGCCGTTTTATCGAGTCATGGCCGCCGACAGCAGATCCCCCCGTGACGGCAAGCATTTGGAAGTCCTAGGTTATTACAACCCTTTACCAGGTCACACATCTCCCTCTTCCTCCCTCTCTCTGTCACACACCACACAAACGCGAGCGAATAAAATCCACAATTTTTTTATTTGAACAGTAAAAATGATGTAGATTTTGTACTTGTTATCTCCAAGCGGAGTTAAATTTCTTGGTCGCAGTACCATGCTATGCTTTGTTATGATGAACGGGCTTAAAGTTACAACTTGTGTGATTTTCGCTGCACATTAGCTATTACGCTTATTTATTTGCGTCCCATGCTTTTGTAGTTTTCGTCGCCTTTGAAAATTTGCGAACACGAATTCCTGGAATATGAATCGAATGTGTGATGACTCGTGATTGACCTTTGTTTTTGCCCTGAGTTTGACTTGTTGAACGACGCTTATTTTGATCTTTAGTTACAATTTGATGTTTAGATGCTCAATTCTATCCTACAAATTTGCGAAAAGTCGAAGGGAACTCAAAGTTATGAAATGGAGGGAGCGTTTTTGAGTTATTGTGATTTGAATTTCTCTTCTTTCATAGCAGGGGAAAGATGTTTTGACGGGTGCTGTTAAATTTTATTTTATTTTTGATTTTATGCAGGCCAAGATGGTGGTAAGAGAATGGGACTTAATTTTGACAGAGTAAAGTAAGTGGTTCCTAAATTTAGCTTTCCAATTTCATGTCTCAGTTTTAGCTTTTGCCTCAACGTGCTTCTGAGATGATACATTGTAATATGAACTATGAAATGTATTTAGTCCCTTAAATCCATAAGCATGGAATTACTTAAATTTTAAAATTCGTAAGTGATGAGCTACCTTCCAAAAAATGTGTATAGTTGATTTAACTCTGCAAAACATTATGATACTTTCTTCATGCATTTTCATTTGTCAGTGAGGTTGGGAGTTTTAGTTTCTTCATTTGTGACTTGATGCTTCCATAGTAGTTAGTGGAGAACTCTACTTAGAAGCTCGTTATACCTGATTCTTGTTATTTTTATGCTTCATCAATTGTTGATTGTGTTTCTAAACAATTTCGGCCAGTAAACTCATGCCTAGTGGGTAGACCATGAATAACATAAATAGGAAAATGACTAGATTAGATAAACAGAGAATATGTTCTCGCCTATGGGCGCATAGAAGAAAAGAGTTCATGTAGCAGACCCAACTTGGTTAGGACAAAGACCTAGTTGGTTGAGTTGGTTCTGATGCAGTTATGCCAAGTAATGGACAGAAAGTATATGGGTGAGGTAAATAGTGTGATAAATCCAAATTGGGACTTTTTTCGGCCTAATGTCCAAGAATGTTAGGAGAAACCGAGAAAGAGTACTCGATGTCACAATGTCTCCAAAAATTGATATATTGAGGGGGATTGAACATGAATTCCTAGATTTCATCTGTGTTTGGATTGTCTCTAAGAACCATGAATGCAGTGGGAGCCTGCAAATCATATTAAAAGCAAGATATATAAGCTCGATCTTCCAATGAAGCCTTAAAGCATTTCGAAACTTCTATACTTGCCTTTATAAGTTCCTTTGCTGGTATGTTCTTTCCCGAAAAGATGAAAAGGAATTCCTGTCTTTAGAAGTCAATCCCACTTGTACGCTTGACATGGAAAGTAGAGGCGCGAGTCAAAGGCCGAGACTCAACCAGCAAAAGGGGACAGCCATGCCAATTGTCTTGTCTGAGGTAGGATATTCATACATGTCTACTGTTAACAGCAATAGACTTTCTGGGCAGTTTTCACTTCTGGTATTTGGCACATGGGAAAGACTTGGCTTGCAGGCTTGGTCCTCCCAACTCCTACTTGGCCCGGGCCTGCTGTGTTCTCACGTCTTGTTGTCCCCAACCGAGGACCTATGTAGATTAGATAGTTGAACTTCTCTTGATGTCAAACTTGATATAATATAATGTAGAAGTCAGGAAGAGAATGAGAAGAATCATTCAAATGCAGAAGAATTTGGCTTGTAAGAGGAAGGGCGAAAGGCAGGTATTGATCTTCTAGTGTGGGGAGAGAGGAACATGGCGATAAAGAAGAGAGAGGTTTGAGAGAAAGAGAGAGTGAGCAAGGAGCCACCCCTTTTACTGGATGATTTAATAAAAAATTCTTGCCCTCATTACTGCCGTAGCTTGAGCCCACATAAAAGCTTGTATAGATTAGATAGTTGAACTTCTCTAGATGTCTAACTTGATATAATATATGTAGAAGTCAGGAACAGGATGAGAAAAACTTTTTCCAGTTATGGTACTGATTTCTTGTTCCTGATCAACATTAAGAAGTTATAATGCACACAAGAAACAGTCACTGTGTATCTGCTACTATACTATGTCGACCGAAGTTGTAGTATTAAGTATTGATTTTAAAGACCTTAGGTTCTCAGAAACATGGAATAAGAAGAGAGAAATTTTTTCTCATGAACTAGCATTCAGCCACAGTTTGGACACGGACGGATTCAATTTCAATTCACCTTCCAATTACACGTGCATGATAAACAAGGGTACATGTGAAAATCTTTTCACCTTGGTATGAGTTCTAAGGGACGACTTGTTATAAATAGAGAGAGGTAGACCGATCAAATTATGCGTTTTAATTCTTCCCATCCTCAAATCTTTGTGGAAGGAAAGGCAGTGTATTTTTTGTTATGCTTTGTTTCGGTAATTATTTCCTTCGTGAACTTGAGGGTGAAAAACTCCCTCATTAAATAAGATAGATTTACTTCTCTAACTCTAGGCTAACACTATCTGTGGAAAGACGAGTGGTTGTCCTTCACTACCAACCTTCAGTTCGTCCAAAATCTGTTCTTTTAGGTTTGGGATTGACCTTGACCAAGTACCACTACTAGCTACTGTGCTCGATATACCGGGTGGAGCTTTAGCTAAGCTACTGGGCTCTGCTATATAAGCGCTGCAGGTTTTGCAATACTTGTGACATGCTATTTTGCAAGTCACGTACCGTATACTCGAAATCCCATAGGGGCACGTGATATGCGTCCTCCAACTCTTTTCACTGGATATGATACTGATATACGTCTTTTTAAATTTAAAAGTAACAGTATTGTATATCTTTAGAACTTTCCATAATTACTACACAATGAGTGAAAGTTCTAGTTTACTCATTTCCAAATGATTGTAGTAAATATGATAATTGTTGTCTCCCTGTCTTGTTGGATCTGAAGTTAGCTTAACCTGATGTTTTATACACGTGCCCTTATACTTCTATACTCCCAAAAACTTCTCTCAAGTCGGTGTGAGATCTCGTCTGTGAACTCTCCTATTTGTTGGTAGTCATTTCTTAAGCAAGTGGTAGTGGTCCATTTGTCTCCTATCTTTTTTTCCATTTCCTTCTTCTAATCCAGATCCATCCCTCGTGTTTGGAATTAGTGATTTACTAAGCTTTATATCGCTGATAATGCCACCAGATGCAATCAATTAAAGTTTCTTATATAACCTGGTTATTCACCTTGGGAATTACGCAACAGGAAGAATCGCGAACTGCACACTCGTGAATTATTTTAAAAAAGACTAGTCTTTGGTGAAATTCTAACGACTTTGTACTGTCAGCTCAATTTGGTATAAAGATAATCCACCAAAGAATAATGCCAAATTCCCGTTGTCATCCCCTGTTTGGCAGGTATTGGCTCTCAGTTGGTGCCCAGGCTTCGGACCCTGTCCAACGCCTTCTTTTCAGAGCAGGTTTGCTACCTCCACCGCCAATGATGGCAATGGGACGCAAAGGTGGGCCGCAAAAGGAATGCCACATTGATCCCATGTCCGGACGTTATTCCGCGAAGGAGAAGCCAACCAATGCTAAACAGGCAGCAGATGACGAAGGTGATGAAGGCAATGATGATGAAGAGAATGCAACAGTTTCATGAAACTTCAGCTTCGGCGGCAGAGATCTGAATGTTGTTTTGTCACTGGACTACATGAAATATGGGAGAGATTTGCTTTTGCTTGTATTGATGTCTGTTTCTTGGTTCAGGTTGCAAATATTGTGGACAAATGGGTTCCTTCGTCCCTCAAATTCCATAGAAATGTTTACTTGATCCTTATCTATGTTGGTTTTATCAATTAGATTTCCTGCAATCCTGATCTTTTCCTCTTGAAACTCAGACTTAAAACTTGGACCGTCTTTCACAAGGTTAATCAACATAAAAGAGAAGTAGTTGTATTTCTAAGTGCAACACCTCATGGTAGTCTTGTATGATTCAGGGCCATGCAATATTTACTCTTTTGACATGGCACGGTGAAAGTTGAAAAGGATATGACCTTGCCTAACCGCAATCCAATCACCGTCTCTGGCACGGTGAAAGTTGCAAAGGATATGACCTTGCCTAACCGCAATCCAATCGCCATCTCCAACCAATGAGCAATTGTCCCGTAATTTGAGTACCAACTTTGTAAACACTAAATCTTAATCTAGCTAGCGTCCGTATAAATGAACACAATACTGTTGATCTGGCAACACGTAAATTGGTAGCTTCGGGAGAAGATGAGAAGGTCTAGTTTCTCCGGATTTTTCCTGGAAAAAAGTACTAATCCTTTGTAAGTGTTGTAAAATTAATATATTTAAGTTATAATTAAAGTCACAAGTTCGTCGAGCGAGAGCGAGAACAAGAGCAAAAGTATGATTTAACACATATTTTTTAGCAAAAAATTTAATGTACAGAACTTAAGTAAGAGCGAGAACATACAATCGAAAATATAAACATTTGCCAAGAAAATTTGACAACTTTGAATTGATTGCACGAATAACGTTCTTGAAAAATGGCTAAAAGGTCACATTCAGAGACAGTATAAATGTGATCCCAAAGAAATGTTTGTGTTGCCAAACACGCCCTTACCGTACTGTTGGATATAAATACAAGCGGCGTGGCGCTACAACACAAACCTTCCAAAAATACAGGCGCCTATCTCGCAACTCCCCTCTCTCGCTTAATTCCCTCCTTTTCCATTACAAGTTCGCCATTCTTCTCGGGCTTTACTTTCTCTCTCCTAGGGTTTCCTCACTCATGAGCAGCAGCTCCACAATGAGCAACAACAATGTCGCCCCTGGTAATCCTCACAACACGCGCGCACACACTTTTTTGGAATCGTATGCGATTGCGTGCAGCCATTTCTCTAACCTTCTTGATTTTGTTTTCTCGTAATTGTAGCTAGTAATGCTAATTATCGAGCTGATTTCGTCAAAGTGAGTGTTTCCACTTTTTCCTATAATTACATTTACGTTCACCTAGTCGTTTCGCTTCTTGATAGTTGATACTGTTAGGCTAAGGTTTCTCATTAGGCATTGATAACGCAGGATAACGACGCACACCATAAACTGTCTCCGAAAGGGAGGGACGCGTGGTGGCTCTATAGCAGATTCAGGCGTGGCCTACGCTAACCACTCTTATCTATGCATATTCGTTTATATGTCTCTGCATCGTGGTTTATTTTGGCTGTTGTTAGTAAGTCTTCGATTGCAGAATTAGGTTTCGATTGTAAAAGTGCTTTGCGTTTTTTAATGCGCGTCTTGCGTGAAATGATGTACTTCTATTGGTATAACATGCTGATGTGGATGAAGTGGTGGATGAAGAAGTAGTGGATGGAGAAGTAGTGTTTATTGTGGTTTTTGAAAGAGTTGACTGGTCGAATCGGCAATGTAACTGTTTATGTTTGGCAGGCTCCTTGCAGCTTGAATGTTGAGTTATTAGTGCATGTAATGTAGTCTGTTGTTTTCATTGAGGTGCATATGCCTAGATTACTTCGGTAGCTGGTACAATTTTCCTCTTTCAAGGAAATATAATTTTCTGCTTTTACATCTAAAGCAGTTTAACGCTATTTACACAGTAATCATTTAGCCGCTGAACAACTAGCATGCCAGCTTCTTGAAATTGTATATGAAACATGAAAAGGGAAATTGTGATTGCTTTCGAGAGTGAACATGCCTTTAAATAACGAGTCAGCCACTTGCAAAGAATTACTGTTCTTGCTGGTCATATATTTTTTTATGTATATGGATACTCATAGTCATGCTTGTGATGTGAGTAGCCCTATTGGAATATAGAACTTGGGAAGGGAGACCACTTCGAGGGAGCGAGGATCTTCTATTCAACAAGATGTAAATGAGGAGAACCATGACCTCAAGTTAGGAAACAAACTTCTCAAATTCGGAAATGTATGTGGCATGCACTCGAACACTATTTTTGATGGTACTGTGTGGCAGTCTATGCTAATTGATATAATTGATAATAGCGTGCCTCGGAACACACTATGCAATGCTGCCTCAGATATGCTAGAATTTGAGAACAATTGGTCCACCCAGTTGACATGGATATCTAAGACGAAATCATCGCATCTTTAAATATCAGCTCTTTTGTTTTTTGGTTGTGGAGGTCTTTTTGGTAATTATTATAAGAAACACAGTTTTTCTGAACAGCGCTTCTCCACCCCCACAGCACCCCCCCCCCCCCCCCCCCCAAAAAAAAAAAAAAACCAACGGGGCCACTCAATTCAAAATTATTTCATTGTGTTAGTTGCTTTTTGATGCATGTAAGCTCATCTTCTTAGTTTTCAATTCTGAAGTATGGGTTAAGGTATCTTAGTTTCTAGTCTAGCCGGCATAAATTTCAGTTTCTCCTTACATCAGTTTTAAAATCTTCAGCCCCTCTAGTGATTTAGTTATTTTTCAGCTTCTTTGGTGCTTAGCATTTGTTTTAATCTGTTATAATGGCTTGATTCTACCACATCTGTGAAGGTACATATATACTTGCCTAAGGGAACTTAAAGAAGTCGACAGAAGTTTTGAATGTTGGCCCTAGTAATTATTTTGTGCTACACAGAGCCAACGTGATGAACTGGAGGCAAAATACTCGAGGCGAGAGAAGCACTTGAATCTAAGTATGAAAAATTTTATATCCACTGTACACCAAGGTATGTCATGCTTAGGCAATAATTCTTTATCCTGCCTTCATGTTGGTAGAGGTTGCATGAGGGAAGGTTTATGGCTAGTTGATTATCTAGCGTGGCATTTTTGGTGTAAGCTACTCCTGGATTCTAGAAGAAGATAAGCAATAATATTTTGTATTTATACCCTCATGTAGGTGCATCTTTTGTGTTAGGGAAGAAGTTTTTACGTTGTAAGCTATGTGCATTTCCAAATAAACTTGCTGATATTACTATCACTTGCAGAGATATGGGATTGTGAATGATGAAGGGGTTACAACTCAAGGAGCAGCGGTTCAAGAAGAGTGAAGCTGCTGGAGGTTTTCTGTGAAATCAATAGTAAGGACTCAGCTTTTTAGTTGCACATTATTGGCCTTAACATTCTCTTACAATTCTATGCAAAGAAGGAGTTCCTGGTTTTTGGATAACTGCATTATGCCATAAAGTTATAGTGGCTGATGAGGTTAGTTATTATTTCTATTTAGACTTTTTTAATTAGTAGTCTCTTAAAGTCCAGTCATGGTTGATTTTTTTTTTTCTTTAGTCAGATTTCTATGCTTGACGATGGAGATCTCAAATATCTCAAGGATATTATTAAGTGATGCAGGATAGATAATTTAAAGGGTTTCAGGCTTGAGTCTGTCTTTGACACAAATTCTTACTTCAAGAATTCTGTCCTGACTAAAACATATCACGTGATTGATGAATATGAACAGATCCTAGAGTAAGCAACAGGGTAAATTTCGTTACCTCTAAAGTGTATACTTTCTTCCTTAATATTTGAAGAGATTTATCCACAATTTTCTATAGTTTTCATCTCTAATAGTAACTTGCACTCTGTAGGACGAAGATACAATGGTATCCTGGAAATTGTTCGACAGAAAAGATCCTTGAAAAGAAGCCAAAGAAGGGGTCCAAAAGTTCGAAGCCAGTCACCAAAAAGGAGAGGTGGGAAAGTTTTTTTCAACTTCTTTTGCCCCGCCAGAAATCCCTCCAGCTGGTGTGGATCTTGATGACGATGCTGTAAGTACATCACTGTATTTTGGAAGACAGTAAAACTATTAGCTGTTAGGTACTTGGTTTATTTTTTTTCCATATTTCGAATAGGCTTAAGAGCTTCAAGATCTGATGGAACTTGACTATGACACAGGGTAAGATAAAACTCTATATAATCGTTAATGAACATTGAACCATGGTGTTCAAAGCTTATGATGTTGCTTTTGTAGGATAACCATTCAAGATAAAATCATCCCACATGCTGTTTCATGGTTTACTGGGGATGCTGCTGAAGATGATTATGAAGACATCGGAGGTCGTAAAGATGGTGATGAAGATGAAGAGACTGATGATTAATGAAGTTGAAAACAAGACGAGCAAACGGGTATTAAGAATATTTGCTGCACTAAAGATTTGTGTCCAATTTTGGCTGTAGCACTGTCCTGGCTGGTGTCATTTGTTAGAGCTTTTAACATCTCTCTCTCTCTCTTTCACTTTGCATATACTAATCACTCTGTGCCTTTCAAATTTTTTAGTAAACTGGGGGAGTACCAGAAGGGGATGGTGAGCAGCCTCTCGAGAATGCAAGCAACAGTAGCAAATTATACCAGCATCATAAATTTGATTGGCTCAGTCTTCAGTTTTGGGTGTTCTGTTAGATAGTTAGGATGCGTGTTTTAGACTTGCTAACTATACCTGCATATATGTTAGTTCTTCTAGCATCTTCTCTGTTCTTTGATGTCTTTGTTCTTCTATAGTTTGGAGTTTTCATCTTTCCTTGCAAGCTTTAGGTTTTCAGGCCGCGCCCTGTTCAGTTTTCTTTAGTTAATCTTTCCTCTCTCTGTTGGGTGGGAAGTTTGTGTTTCTTAGAGTCGGGGAGGGGGTGTGGGTGTCTTAAATCTATGATAGGGGGTGGTTTCGATAGGCGTTCTCTGAAAGCCGTGTTATATTTTTCTCTCTTGCCGATCCTTGGCTCGCTTTGGGCATGGGATAGTAAAGCTATGCGCTGCTACCCTAATTCGAATATCCTCCCAGATTGAGCCAAGTTCATTTTCTTTGTAATTTCCCTCAGTCATCAGTGATTATCTGTCATCTTTGATTCAACCATGAGGCCACAACAATGTCCAAGGGCGGGGTCTTCTCCTACCCGCGTCAGTGCCAAATCTTCTTCACGTGATGGCGCGATTTAACGAACCATATGACTACTCGGTGGATTTTATTTTACGCGTGATCCATCAAATGCTGATTTCCTCGACACATTTAGGCCTCTGGACCTTTGAGGAAGCTTGCATAGCTTTACGAAAGAGTCTTGTATTCAGAAACTGAAGATGTGTAATCAGTTAAGGGCTGTTTGATAAAACTGAATTTTAAGTGTTGAAAAAAATTAAGTACTGAATTCGTAAAATTGAAAATTTTAAGCGACTGAATTTTTACTGGTAAACTAAAAGTAGATGTCTGAAAATTATTTATTTACAAATTTATCCATTTTACCGAAATTATGTATTTGTTTATGTACTTTATAGCTTTTTTGGGAGGTTAAAATCGTGTTGTTGGTGTTGGTGGTGGTGGTGGCAGTGACGATGGAGTAGTAGTGGTGACAATGGTAAAAATGTGTCAATGTTGGCGGTAATGGTGCATGAAGACATGACGTTGGTAATTGTGATGATAGCGATAGGCGGCGACATGTGGTCATGGCAGTGGTTGGAGTGGAGGATCATTAGATGATTTTGGCGAAAATTGACGTGGTGACAACAACGACGATATGATGGAGGTAGCGATGTCCTTGTTGTGGTGGTGATAGTGGTTAGGTCGTTATAATTGTGGTGGCGGTAGTAAAAGGAAATAATGGTTGTGGTGATGATTGTATTGTAATGGATGCGGTATTGTCACCAAATTAATTGAAGCGGCATTGTGATGGTAATTATTTTTTTATATAAAAATATGTTAAATAAATTTTAATCATCTAACTTAGAATTAAGTGATCAACATTAAGTAAGTCCACTCTGACTTAAAATTTTATTCTATTTGTGATATGAATTAATTTTTTACGTGATATAAGGTTTAGCGTTATCAAACGCACTTATATGAAAATCATTGAGAACTTTAAGTTTTAAGTGCTTAATTGCGTTATCAAACACACTCTAAGGGTTCGTTTGACAAAATTTTTTTTTTGGTTTTCAGTTTTTAAAGAGCAGTTTTTTAAAGAGCAGCTTAATTTTTTTTTTTATAAAAACAAGTGGGTGTTTGACAACCCCTTTTTTTTTTGAGGTTTTTTTTTTGGTGTTTGGTAACCCTTTTTATTTTGACTTTTTTTTTTTTGTGGTTTGCGGTGGCGGTGGTGGGGTGTAGCGGTGGTGGTGGTGGTGGCCGGCGGCCGGAGGTGGCTGTCGGTAGTCGCTGGCGGTGGTCGCTGGCTGCCGGAGGTGGCCGCCGGCAGTCGCCGGCGGTGGTCGCCGGCGGCCGGAGGTGGCTGCCGACAGTCGCCGGCGGTGGTCGTCGGCGGCCGGAGGTGGCTGCCGGCGGTGGTCGCCGGCGGCCGGAGGTGGTGGTGGTGGTGGTGGCCGGCGGCCGGAGGTGGCTGCCGGCAGTCTCCGGCGGTGGTCGCCGGCGGCCGGCGGTGGTCGCCTGAGGTGGCTGCCGGCGGTGGGAGGGTGGTGGTGGTGGTCTAAGAAAAAAAAACCAAAAGTGAAAAAAAAAACCAGTTTCTGGAGTTTTTTTTTCACTCTTTTTTACTCTTCAGTTTAAAAACTGGTTTTTAAACTGAAAAAAAAATGGTTACCAAACGCTCCTTTTTTTTTCAGTTTTTAAAAACTGAAAAAAGAGGAAAAAAATTTTGTCAAACTAGGCCTAAGTCTTGAATAGTAAATGGAGAAATGTTTATCCCCCCAAATAAAGTGCTTTTTCAATTGATAACCGCATCACACTAATCACTCCTTACAAATTCGAGATAGTTTTACTATTGGATTCCTGTTATTAATCTCTTTCGATAACCGGGTTGACACAGGCCTAGATGTTCTAATGATTTTGGGCTGATCTCAAGTAGAGTGGTCAAACGGGCCGGGCGGCCCGCGGGCTGGCCCGACCCGGCCGGGCCCCGTCCGTGAACAGTGGCGGCCCTGCACAAGCGGGCTTGGGGCCTGGGCCTGGACCAGGCCTTCATATTCTGCGAAAAAGCCCGGCCCGGCCCGGCCCGAAAATGGCCCGGTTTTGGCCCGGCCCGGTTTTGGCCCGGACTTGGCCCGGTTCTGGCCCGGGCTTGGCCCGGTTCTGCGGCCCAGTTTTTGGGGCATGAATCCTTGGCATCATGCTTCATGTTTGGGTGTGTCCCACGTTTGAAAAGGTTCTGTCAACTTGCCATTAACATTTCTTGCATTTTCATTTTGGTTACTGTCCTGTTCTTTTTTGTTGAGCCCAAAATGACTTTGAGTCATCTGACTTTCTTGTGTTCATGACTCATGTAGGTGTTGGATCTTGGCTTCTCATTTCTCACGAGAGCCACCAACCCTTCTTTATTTATTTGTGTGCCTATCTGCATATCTCTCTCTCCTACTCATACTGAAATTCTTCTTGCTATTTATACCCAAAGCTGTAAATCTTGTTCCTGACCAATTCCGAGATTTTCTGGTGACTTGCTATTTTCATGTTTACTTCAAAATGGGTTCATAAGATTAGTGGATAAGACATCCAATGTTTTTTAGTTTCTTGGGTTGGAGTCCATTTAGGATTCAACCACCTACATTGCCATTCTTTCACTACACCATTTTCCACACAACCCCATATTTCAAGATTTCAACCTCTTTCAGCAGCAAAAGCTTAAGAGCCCAAATTCTACTCAAGAATAAGCCACTGCCGGTTCAAGTCGTGTACCGGTATCTAGCTAACCATATGTTATTACCATCTTTGAATGTTTGCCTTTTTGGTCCCCTGTTTAAACAGTTTCTCTGTTTGGAAATAATCTCACAATGTATATGGGCAATATTTCCTTTTGGACTCAACTTTTGGGATTAAGGTATCGATATCTAAGAACGAACAAATAAAAGCATGTAGTCACCAATTCTTGGGATTAAGGTATCGATATGTAAAAGGAAATACTCATGTAGTCACCAATTCTTTTTTTCCAATTCAAGATAAATTCATGAGGAAGTGGTATCTCTAATAAAACAACATTATGAGTAAAGAGGGATAATTATAGCCAATTAAAGAAAGAAATTACACACAAAAAAAAAAAATTTTTTTGGGCCCGGGCCCGGCCCAAGCCCGGCCCTAAATATTGGGCCTAGGGCCAGGGCTTGGACTGGGCCTAGCATTTCTCCCCAGCGGCCCGGCCCGGCCCGGCCCGAATTGGCAGCCACTTGGCCCGGCCCCGGCCCGGCCCTGTTTCAAGCCCGATGGGCCCGGGCCGGGCGGCCCAAGCCCGGCCCGTTTGACACCTCTAATCTCAAGGCAGCCCCGCCCAATTTTCCAACTATACAAATTGCTCGCTGCCCACGGCTATACGGCCTCGGTTTTAGTTTCCAATTTTTTGACCTTTACGACCACAATTATGGAAACTCTCTTACTTCAAATTTCGTTTAAGGCCCTCACCACTTATCCTTACGAGTCAAAATATTGCCATTCTTTACAAATTTGCATTCTAAAGACTTCCAAATCAGTAAAATAGACATTAGGACTCAAGGAATTTATGTCTTTTAGCCATCATTGAAAGTTAAAATTCAAGATAGATTCGAGAACGGTACCATCACCCGAAAACTTGTATTATACAGAGTATCACTTCATTTGCCTGTCCAACTAGCTCTACTTTGTCAAAAATTTTAATGGAGTGATGTTCAAACTAATAACGTGAATGTCGTGGTGGATACTTTTCATCGTGTTTTCGAATATGAGTTGGACGGTATAAAACTTTTTATTTCTAGTGGATTGGGCCACATATAAGCCGAGTGAGTAGGTGCACAGTGCATTTCACAAAGCCCATAATTCAAACATTGGGATAGCACCAATTAAATAGACTATTTTTCTGCTTTGAGCACACCTGCGGCAACAAATTAGCTAAAAAGAGGTTAAAAAGGAGGGAAACCCATAAACCCTAGAAAAGAAAAACCACTAAGCTTCCCCGCTCTATGATCTGTCTTTCCCTCTCCCCTTCTCCCCCTCTAAACACAAACCCAGATGTAGAAAGATGATTTAAGACTTATTATATCACATTTACTTGATTTCATGACTCAATTTAAGAGTGGGTTTTGAGGTTTAAGTGAACTGTGAAGAAGGGTTTTTGTGGGAACCTTTTTTTGCAGGGAAATCAATGGCGAGGCTCCTTCGTAATCTTGTATCTGTTAGGCACTCTGTTGTTGCTCCACGTCCGCCGGTAAATTTACCAAACTGCGCTCCTCTGATTTTCCTTCTATTATACTATATTTCCATATACCTTCATGATTCTATTAGCGAATTAATCACTTTTGTTATCACGTAAAAATGACTTATAAAGCTGTTCTTGTACGATTTATGTGTGACCGGGCACAGGATAAACATTTTTGTAAGCAGTTTTTAATTTAATATTGCAGTTCTCTTAAAGCTAAAAGTTGTGCTGCTTTGCGTTTGGAAATAAGAAAATAGTTTGAAAATGCCAACCAGTTGAAGTGTCAACTAACCCCTCTTTGTTATCTCCATTTAGAACTGAGTCACTTTGAGTATATAGTTTTTTGCTCGTTTTAGTGACTGATATTAAGAAGTGTTATCAAAAAAGCTAAACTAGGATAAATAAGGATGACTAGGGTCGATGATTATGTGTCTAAGTTCCTAACTGCCAGGGGAGTTATGTTTGGAATAGAAGAATGCTTTTTCATGTCCGTCCCTGTACTGATAGGTACTTAAGGCTGAAGGATGTAATCAAACACCATAGATGTCTATGTAGTCCAAATTTGCATACTCTGGTGCACTTTAAACCATGCCATCCTCTAAAAGAATGAAAAATGGGTGGTTGGTAGTGGGGATAAGTTTATTAGGTCTTTTATGAGGGACAGAAAAGAAGTTCAAATTTTGGTTTTATTTCCTGCTTTTTTTCTTTGTCCTAACGGGTTACTCTCTAGTATAAGCAGTTGCCAAACTTGTAGTCAAGCCCAGTTGTCATTTTTTATTTTTTTTGAAATTCTGCTGTTGGTTTGCAGGGTTTCACAAGAGGGTTATTGGAAACAACCTTCCAGCAAAGTAACTTTTCTGCTAAAGGTAAGGTTTCTGGGAACGATTCTGCTTGCTGAATTTACTTGGGATCTAGCACAATGTGCTTGCTTCTTTCGTCGTATATGCTAACTGTATATGTTTGGCATTTGATGCTCTTCTGCGTGTGTGAATAGTAAAGCGCTTATAGTCCTAAAGCTTTCTATATGATTGCACTTCTTTGCATGGGGTTTTAAAGGGTGTTAAAATGTAGCCTTAACATTACTCCTCAGATATTTGTTGCTTTCCCGGGTCTTGGTCATTTAGAGAATTTGAGTGTCAATAGCAGTTCGGTATCCTGAGTATAACTAAGCGGTCTTTCAGAGTCATGCCTTAACCTGAACATTTTCACTCATGTCCCAACCCTCTTGGTTTTAGAAAGTTTTTTGTTATTGCTCTTGCTGAATTCAACTCCTGCCTGCATTATCTACTTGGAAGTGGTGCCTAGCGACATTGTTCAAGCTATTGAGCTTCTGACTGCAATATTGCCCACTGAGTTTTACATTACTATAGCTTTTTCCTATCGCTTTGGGGTCTTACACTCTTTGATGTCAACCTTAGGACTAGACCATGCTCATATTTAGTGTTTATTGACGTATGTCCAAATAGTCTTACCATTGTGTTAGATTCAGGCAGTAGACAAGCAGAATGAAGAAAAAAATGTTGGATAGGATACACTATTAAGCATGATTACTCTAGTTAGAAATATCAAGGTTCAGGATTTTAAGTTTGGCAGACATGAATAGCATAGGCTATATAGTGCCTGTCTGCCAGTATATTTTCATCTACACAAACGTTTTAGTCGAACCATCTTTTTGAATTGCAAGTAAAAAAGGACTTAGTCAAAAACACATTATGTGATGATCTGGACGGAACCAAGCAATTGTTGCACAGTGCGATGATCTTCTATAGTTCACGGGCTTTATTATTTTCTTCTGAAACTGCCTCCCTTGCTGTAACATACCAAGAGTTGGAGCATTTCTCTGCCAGTTTTTAATAAGGTCCTGTTCTATCCATAACGAGCTAATTCCTATCACACAACTCTATTTGAAGCTAAAAAGAAATCAAAGTCAGATGGGAGTTCATCAGGTGACGAAAATATGTCAAAGAAGGAGCTGGCTCTACAGCAAGCACTAGATCAGATAACTACCTCATTCGGAAAGGGATCTATCATGTGGCTTGGTCGGTCTGTCCATCCTAGAAATATTCCGGTGGTGTCTACAGGATCTTTTGCCCTCGATATTGCATTGGGAGTCGGTGGATTTCCGAAGGTACTATACGAATATACAGAGTAATATGTTGCTGACATGATGTATGTTGTTTTATTCTTCTTCCCAAGGTGGCAAGTATTAAGATAGACACTTTTGGCAATGCAGCTTCTTAGTGTATGTGTGAGGCTGGCTATCAATTTCTGTCATTACCATTCAGAATATGTTAGCTTAGCTGCAGGCTGATATATATTTTTTTGGTGCTATTTTTCGAGATGGTGTTTGCTGCTATATCTTCATCTTATACTTAAGTTTTTGCAGGGACGAGTCATTGAGATATATGGTCCAGAGGCTTCTGGAAAAACAACTCTTGCTCTACATGTAATTGCAGAAGCACAAAAGCTAGGAGGTCAACTTACTAACCTCTAGATAATAAATGACTGCTGTGGCTGATATGCATTTTAACTTGGAAGAGTAATTTGTTGGTTGTAGATGAAATAGGTTCATGCGGGGACAGAGCATGATATACATAGCTCTCAATCATATCGGAGTTTGTCTTTTGATTAGTTCTGTTTTGTACGAATGGAATCTCTCCTTCCTTTTTTAAATAATAATTTGATTGGTAACTTTAACCAGGAATTTGATGTATGGTTATGGGTTGCAACAAAAATGTGTTGCCGCTTCAAACTGGATGCATTTCTTGCCTAGTTAGGAATGAAGTTTAATGCATATAAGCAGGCTCTGGAAACATGCTATTACAGTTTACTAGTTAATGATAAATGCATTGTTCACATTTAACTGAATATGTATCTATCACTTTTGGTATACAAAGCAAAGCCGCATTGAAATCTTTCAGTGACTATTAGTTACGTTTTTCTTGTTTCCAATTTCACAATATGATGAGTATGCATCTGCATATCTGTGCAGTTTAAAATGGTGTTTGTCTAGAGACTGACCTTTTACCATTTTTATCCTTTTGGTAGGTTACTGTGTTTTCGTTGATGCTGAGCATGCTCTTGATCCAGCATTAGCCGAGGCTATTGGGGTAAACACACAAAATCTGCTTCTCTCTCAACCAGATTGTGGTGAACAAGCTCTCAGTCTCGTGGATACTATTATCCGGAGTGGTTCAGTTGACGTTGTTGTTGTAGATAGTGTAAGTAAGGTGTTTATTGGCAACTCTTAGAAATACACAATAAACAGACCACGTGACACATTCCATTTAATGCAAAGTCAGTTTTCTGAATACAATTCATGCTCAACTGATTATGCATTTTCTGTTCATTGGGCAGGTGGCTGCACTTGTGCCTAGAGGTGAACTTGATGGTGAGATGGGTGATGCACACATGGCAATGCAAGCTAGACTTATGAGCCAGGCTCTTCGCAAATTGAGCCATTCCTTATCTTTGTCACAAACTATTTTGATCTTTATAAACCAGGTATTTTTATACACTCTATCCTCCAAAGGTATCAATTGTTACAGCCTGACATTTTAATAAACCGCTTAACGAGTCTAGAGCAAGTTCAGGTCAATGAATTTGGCCAAGTGTCTGGTGTTTTTCTTTTAACTCAGTCAGTAGTGCTTTACTCTTGACATCCTTTACACTGGGATAAAAGGAAACATTCTTTATGTTTTTATGTTTCCATCTGAAGAACTGGTCCCATCTCTTCTTCTTTTAAGTTCTTTTGCAAGTTTCGGTGTCACGTAGCCAACTCCTAGTTATACCAGCATGATGTGGATGTCAATAGAGATGATTCCACCTTATTTTGGTGCTTGAAACAATTGTTGCATGTGTGTCTCACTTTTTTGTTATTAACAATGTCATTAGTTGCATATTGGAACCAAGCTTAGTTCAATCCAAGATCATGAAGGAGGAGACTTGTGTTACCACCAGACTATAGAGAGACATGTTCTGGTTTTTATGGGGTGAACTCTAGACAGATTAGGATCCCCATACAATTAAGTCTCTGCTTGGAGCATTTTTTCTTTGCTCTTCCATAACTCTCAACTGGTCAAGACATTTTGAGCTTCCAAGTGTTGGCTTTGATACCATCTGTAACAACCCAGGGGAGCCCCCCATTCTCTCCTATCCTCTCCCCTTCCCCTTCTTACACAAAAAAATTTACTGTATACCATATAATACAGAAAATATCTGGCTTAAATTTGTACCATACAACTAAGTCTCTGCTTGGAGCTTGTTTTCTTTGCTCTTCCATAACTCTCAACTGGTCAAGACATTTTGAGCTTTCAAATATTGGCTTTGATACCATCTGTAACAACCCAGGGCATGCCCCACAATAGGGCAATCGCAGGTTAGCCGAGTTCGTATTCCAAATTCCCAACATACCTGATGTGGGAATGGGTATTGCAGTTTGTTGTGGTAAAGTGGTTTAAGGGTTCATTATTACTGAAACATGTTGACATCTATAACTTTGTGATCAAAGTCTATTTATCACTTCAATTCAGGTACGGGCAAAGCTATCCACTTTTGGAGGATTCGGTGGACCCAGTGAAGTCACTTGTGGTGGTAATGCCTTGAAGTTTTATGCTTCAATGCGCCTTAATATTAGGCGAACGGGGCTAGTCAAGAAGGGAGAAGAGGTACTGAAATCCTTCTGTTCTATTTGCATTTACATGTATTATACGATCGGCATTGGTATAAATTAGGCGCTTGCATACAGTTCATAATCTGCTAGGGTATCTAAAATTGCATAAAGTTTCTCCTATCAAATATCTTGTATGAAGTAAATCATAAGTTCTTCATTTAGGTTCATATATATATATATATGTGTGTGTGTGTGTGTGTGTCAGCGAAACACGGTCGAAAATATATCAAATCATAGCTAAGGATTAGCATCTTCAAATCACCCATACTATAGAGGTATCATTCAAAGTGCTTTGCCTCCACTCCTTGGGCATCTTCTTAGAATATAAGATTTTAAACAACGAAGTCAAGAAGTTTTCGTCCTCATCGCCCGACGCCCGATTTTCAACCTTAGCTCCAGTATTATCTGGTCCATTATCCTCTTAAGATTCCATAACCTCAGATGTTTCAATTCTATGAAGAGACCTCCTATTAGTATCATTTTCCTGAATTCTCTTCGGTTTCTCCATTATACAGCTTATTAAAGTTAGGTTCTCCATCTCTCTCAAACCTCACCTTTATTATTCTTATCCTTGGTGTCTTGCTTATTATATATTAACCTTTTTGATACTGAGACTTGGATCTCCATCCATATGCTTCTGGTCCTTCGTAGTTTTTCATTTTTTTGATAAGGTATTGTGTTCTACCTCCTTTTTCTTCTTGCAAACTTCTTCTAAGAAAAATCTTATTGTCAAAGATAACATCATCTGATTTGCAGTGTTTCTATCCCCTTACTTTGGCAGAGAGAAAAATGGGGGTGGTTGGGGGGCTTGGAGGTTTTTTTCCCCTTCACTCATGGTTCCTTTTTCCCTAATAGTGAAATTGTATGTCCATGATGTTGTCCAGACTGTTGGAAGTGTAGTTCAAGTGAAGATTGTAAAGAACAAGCATGCCCCTCCATTTCGAACTGCACAATTCGAGCTTGAGTTTGGCAAGGGAATTGATCGACAAACTGAGATCATAGACTTGGGATGTAAACACAAGTTTCTAACGAAGACAGGTAGTTGGTTTCAGATGAATGGTCAGAGCTTTCATGGGAAGGATGCTCTTAAAAGTTACCTTGCAGAGAACGATAGTGAACGTGAGGAACTCACAACGAAGCTCCGGCAGAAGCTGCTCGAGCGCGAGCCGGAGGCTGTCAATGGGGAACCTGCCGAAGAGATCGTCTCGCCGGATTCAACTGATGAGGAAGTAATGTCTGCGGCCGAGGCATGAGGGTCAAAATGACCTTTGGGCAGGTCCTCTTATGTCATTTTGGTGCCGAAATACAACACATGTCGGAAGGAAGTACAAAGGCTAAAGTGGATTTGTGATCCCACCCCATCAGCAAATATTGGCAGGCGGTAGTGAATTCAAGCGACGGCATTGTAAGTTAATCTCAAGTGATTATATGTATGATAGATGTCATGTATTGGATCTCAACTTTTGGATTGTGGAAGAGGAATTAACATGAAAATGATACGGGCTTTTCCTTTTGTTCCAATTGCTGGTCTCTCTAGGTTAATTCTGTGTGTTCAAATTGGTTCTGATTGACAGCCAATTAGCCCATCTGACTACAATAAATGAAGAAATAGCGCAAGATTGCCACTTTGCACGAGTTTCACCACTTCAAGGAGGCAAGTTTGAGCGCAAAATCAGGATGAAAGCAAGTGAAACTTCTCGCATATTCGTCGAGTCGTCTTGATATTGGACATCAATCCCAATTCCCAATGGAACAACAACGGCACAGGTACGATTAATGCACGGGAGCAACAGTGGGTATGTTGTCAATCCTTGTTGATAGCATGTAGTAAGACAGAAAGGGTCATCATTCTTTCAAAGGAGTTGGCATCTGACTTACGGTCATAATTCACCAAGGCACCCAAGAAACGCAACAGACAAAGTCGTCTGTCTTGGTGAAAAGAAACCAAGAAGCCTGGGCAATTGTGTACACACTAGATTTCGGTTTCTTCTTGATTGGCAATTTCAATTGGCATCGCCAGTTGTTTCATTTTCGGGTTCACACACTCAATTGTCACCTGCCAATTCCCCCCCAATTACTCCATGACCCTCACAACTCAAGACATTGGTGTTGCGGACCGATCGAGAAAAGTCTCCGGTCTTTATAAGGATGAGAATTCCGTTTTTTTCATAACGGGTATTTAAAACGTCGTCTTTGGCTGGACAAATCCGTGAACAAGCTTCAAGGCCAAAGCGGACAATGTCTTGTGTGCAGAATAGACAATTTTTTTATTTTTTTTTCAATAGGTTGGGGTCACCCGTAGGACCAACCGTAGACTTGCCTCGACTCAGGGCTGATGTTGTGGGACAGAATCTCTACATTCACAATGACAAATCGAGGCAGGTCTGCGGCTCTTATAAGGATGAGACCCCCGTTTTCCCAACAAGCCTTTTTTTTTATTAAAGACGAGAAACCCGCGAACAAGCCTTTGGCTAAAGCGGACAATACTTTATGTGTGCACGAAATACAAAAGATTCCTCAACAGACACCGAGTTGTGTTAACGGTGCCTTTGCTTTTCTCCAATGTATCATGAATTTATTCGATTTGAAAACACCGAATTAGTAGTCGTTTAATACATTTAGTAGCATTTATGTAACACTTTCAGCGACAATTCTTAACAACATTTTTTTAACGTCACTAATTGAAAGTCACTTAAGACATTTAACTATCAGTAATTGTCGTTATATCTTCTTACAATTTAAGTAGCAACCAATTTTTTTTCTTATAATACAGTGCAATAATGGTTTTTTTTTTTTTTTAGGTAGAAGAGTAGGAAATATATACCAGATATCAAACAGTGGAATGTACAAACGGAAAGGAAAACACCCAACACCCAACAAGATGGATGACAACCCCATCCATAGGTAAAAAAAATGCTAACTACAGAGACAAAAATACCACAAGGGTCTAGCAAAGCGGGATTCCCTGTACTAGGCAGGCTGAACAGCGACGATCCACTCATGTCGAGCGGCAGTGTGCAATAATGGCTTTAAGTTGTGAGTTTATGGAACATCATGAATTTTGACTTCTATTTTATTGTTTGACCTCATGGTCTAAGGATTTTAAAAAGTTCAAGTTCCTATCATCTGTCATGCCGAATATTGTAATGTAATTAAATGGTCATTTTCATTTCATTTCCTTGAACTAATCTTAATGGGGTTTCCTTTTCATACTATTCAGAGACAGAGTCCATTGCATCTTCCATCAACCTTCACTGAGTCTCTTTTGTCCAGGACTTTCTTCTCCTACCAATACTTTATGTGCCTTGAGATCTTTCCTGGGCATTGCCTGCAGCTTCATTTCTTCTGTGCTTAGCCATCAGTGCCATTTCTTAGCTGCTGGCTGCTGCCCTCTTCTCAGAACCCTCCTTGTAGCCTCTTACTCCACTCTATTGTTAAGTGTGCAAATAGATGATTGTTATTAGTGGTTGGGGCAGGTGGGGAGGAAAGGTAGCTTTCTAGATGAGTTGGTGAGTTTGGATTATGTAACTTTAGGACTAAGTTTGTTGCAGGAGAGAAAGCTTCACACTTCAAAAAATAATAATGGAATTGTTTCAAGGTCTAGTGTTTAACTCAAAAACATAAACGTTGGGAGGATAACTCTCATTGATATCAATACATCAAGGCCCAATGAAAGATGCAGCTGTACAGTTCTCCGATGCGAAGAAGTCTGCTAGGTGTTAGTGTAAGGGCTGAGCGGGGTCGGTTTGGAAGTCAAATTGTAAAAAAAACCGGTATCTCTCGGTTTAACGGTTCGGAGAATTTTGGACCGAACCAAACCAAGCACCACCAGTTTGGACGGTTCGGTTTAGTTGGTTTAACCGGTTCGGATTAGATAGGTTTCTGTTCATTTAAAAAAGTTGTCCCTTTACACACCTACTATTGGATTTAAATATTGTTCAAAGTTAAAGTTATATTTTCTTTAGATTGCACATAATTTCTTATATTCAACATTTAAGTGCTCGTATTAACATAAGATATAAGTATTATTTTAAATATATACTACAACAAAAACTCAACTATGCCTTTGTCATTGATGTACAAGAAAGAATGTGTTAATATACAAGAATTAATGATCACTAGACTTTTGTGTCATAAGTGATCTCATTATTTTCTTTTTCTTTAACTTTCAAGATTTCGTTCATTTGAATTTGCTTAGTACCGTGTATGTAAAAGTTATCAATGGGGTGTCACCAAAATTTATTAATAGGTCAGCTTGGTTTAGTTTCAAAAAGCGAGTCATGAACCGAACGCAATGAGGCCAGTTTGACAAATGTGAAATCGAACTATTTATAGTTTTGGACAATTGAGATTGAATCCATCGAGTTTGATCGGTTCAGATCAGTTTAAATTCGTCGCTCCTCACCCCTAGGTGCCACTGACAGATAGGGCTGTTTCCGGTTTCATACCATAGCTGGTCTATTATCCTCTCTGGAGGCTGGAGCTTTCAGGTTTCTTACTCAATAATTGTGCTCCCATCAAGCCAATTTTCCGAAGCAGTAGACAGTGACATGCTTCCTGGATCAATTGAATTGATTCAATTCCTTGTGCAACTAACTTTATTTTCAGTAATAATATCTGTGGTGTCTCTCCTAAGAACTTGAATTTTTCTAAAGAAACTGAGTAATCAACTAGTGTGAATGCAAGATGAGGAAAATATCAAGACGAAGTCACGAGCATATATGTCCCCTTTCTTTTTCGGTCGATAAAGTATTTAATAAGCGTGCTCTACCTTTCAACGTTTTTATCAAAGACAAAATGGAAACGAGCCTGAACGGCTTTGAAAAAGTGTCGGACCAAAATTTGGGTAGCTGAAGCGAAATGCAAGCAGTGAATTGCGACTGTTAATCCCCAATTTTATGTAGTTGCTGGAAATAAAATGAAAATCAATATCGGATATATCGGATAATAATCAAAAGGAAATTACGAGCATCTGTCCTTTTTTGGCAACCCAAAAGGATACGTTATTTATTTAATAACCGCACTCTACTTTCTAGTACTTAATCCAAAGACAAAATGAAAGTGCCACCCAATGGTTTTGAAGAGCATCGTGACGGAATTTTGGTAACAAAAGTGGAATTCCGTGAATTGCGACTAGTAGTCTGTAGTCACAAAAGTGGAATTCTGTGAATTGCGACTACTAATCTCCGACAATAATTGGCGGGAATAAAGATGGAAATGAGTAGGGATGTATGGTGCCATCAGTGCCATTTCTTAGCTGCTGGCTACTGCCCTCTTCTTAGAACCTTCCTTGTAGTCTTTTACTCCAGTCTATTGTCGTAGTTAAGGGTGAGTACGGTTCAGTTTTGGGATCAAACACGGTTCAGTTTAAAGATCAAATTACAAACCAAACCGTTACTCCTGGGTTTGAAAAATTATGAACCAAACCAAACCAAACAACATCGGTTTGGACGTTTAGGTTTGATTGGTTTAAATGGTCCGATTTAGTCGGTTTAGATCGGTTTGTGCCCACTTAAAAACGTTATTCATTTGCGCATTACCATTAGATCTAACAATAATTAAACTTGAAGTTAATTTTTTTTTAAAATTGCAGATAATCTTGTTACATTCGATATATTAGTGTTTATTGATGTATGAGAAAGAATGAGTAAATATAGAATATATATTGGTTATGAAAATTTTGTATTATAAGTGTTTTCATTATTTTCTTTTTTTTAACTTTTAAGATTTGTTTATTTGAATTTGCTTAGTACTTTATAGGTGAAATTATCAATGAATGTTACTAAAAATAGATTAACATATCGTAGGTCGGTTCGGTTCGGTTTAAAAAATGTGAACTGTGAACCGAACCAAAACAAGGTCGGTTTGAAAAATGTGAAACCGAACCGTTAAGATCTTTGGACGGTTCGAATTGGATTAGTTCAGTTGATCGGTTTGAACGATTTGGTGCTCACTCCTAGTCATAATTTTCTGCGAAGAAATGATTGTTGTTACAATGGTCGGAGCAAGTGGGAGGAAAGGTAACTTTCTTGATAAGTTGGTGAGTCTAGATTATTGTTGCGCAAGAGATAGCTTCATATTTAAGGAACGAAGATTGTGTTAGAGTTCTGCAAATGTAATCGAAGAAGTCTCATTGATATCAATAAAGCCTAAGCGACGGTATACAGTTCTGCAATGCGAAGAAGTCTACTCCTGGGGTTGGTGTGACCGGAAGGGCTGAGTACAGTTCTATTTGATTCCATTTAGAGGTCAAATTGAAAACCGAATCGTTACCCTTTAATTTGAAATTTTTTGAATCGAACATAACGAAATACCAATGGTTTGGATGGTTTGGTTTAGTCGATTTAAATAATATGGTTTGGTCAGTTTGAATAGGTTTACGCTAATTAAAAAAAGTTGTCCATTTTCATACGTACTATTAGATGTAAGTATTATTCAAAATTGAAGTTAAATTTTTTCTAAATTGCACATAATCTCTTTTATTTAACATAAGTACTCGTGTTAACATAATACATACGTATTATTCCAAATATATACTACAATAGAAACCAATTATGCATTTGTAATTGATGTGCGAGAAATAATGAGTAAATATACAAGAGATAATGATCACTAGACTTTTGTGTTACAATTTGATCTCAATATTTTCTTTTTCTTTAACTTTCAAGGTTTGGATTATTTAGATTTGCTTAGTACCATGTTATGTGAAAATTATCAATAAACATTGTGAAAGTTAGGTTTATATATCATAGGCCGGTTTTGTTCGATTTGTGATCGGTTTCAGAAAAGTGAACTGGTCGGTTTCAGTTTGAAACATGTAAAACCGAACCATTAAGAGTTTGAAAGGTTTCAATTGGATTGATTCGTTTTGATTGATTTGGTCCACACACCTAGCTGCTACTGCCAGATATGTTTCCTGTTTCGTACCATAGCTGGTGTATCAGCCTCTCTGGAGCTTTATAGTTTCTTACTTAAATAGTTGTGCACCCATTAAGCCAATCTTCTGAAGCAGTAGACAGTTCAGATGCTTCCTATATCAACTAGCTTTGATCCCGTGCGTTGCACATGGAGTACTGTGTAAAAATTATAAAAAATTTATTTGACTATTTGAATGGATTTTATAATACAATTGTGTTATGAATAACCATATATAAAAAATATACGGAAAAACTGTTTTTTGCGCAATAATACGTTTGATGATCATAAGCGATACTTTTGAAGTGTACTTATGTTGTGATATAATAGTAATAATAAAAATGAAATTTAGTACCCATTTATTAGAAAAAAATTCGTGAAATATTGCACATGGGATAAAGAAAACATATAACACTTGAACACACAGAAAAATAAAATAAACAAATTTGGTAACAAATGAGAAGCTTAAAGACGTACTCCGTAATATAGAAATAAAAAATACAAATTTAGGTCTATCTTGGCCCATTCTTTCTATGTAAAGATATTGTGGATAACATAAGATTATCAAATTCTATAACAACTAAGAAATGTACTGAAACTTTTTTTTTTTGAATCGATGTTGGCGTCCAATTCCTAAAACTTTCAATTTTCAGGTAAAAAACGCTTGAGGTGAAGAGTGCGTTCATAATGTTGAATAAAAGCATTGATAGGATTGATGAGACAATTATAACATATATATTTATAATATTACAATTTTGTGAGATTCAAGGAGAGATTTTGGGGAATTAATGGAAATGATGATGATGGTAAGATTTTCAAATTTAAAAGAAAAATCAGTTAAGGCTAACGTGTATAAATGAATGTCTTCAATCATTCATTTGAAATGACTAAATTTTAGGGATATAAATTTAGAAGTAAATATATTAGACTAAATTTTTTAGTTCACATGGCAAAAAAAGAAACTGTCCACGTAGGCAGTGACATGGACACATTCTCTCAGCTTCGGCTTTCATATATATATATATATATATATATTAGATTTCTTGTACAAGTAGCTCTATTTTTAGTAATATATATGTGATGTCTCTCTTATGAACTTAATTATTTTTCTAAGGAGACTGAGTAATTGATTAGTGTGTTCACACCAAGTAATAGTATGCACTAAGATTTTGCATGAATCTTTGGTTATATATATATATATATATTATTTATGGTCTGGTCATCTCTTGAATTTGATAGGAATTCTTTGGTCAGAAGTATAAAGGGTAAGGAAGGGAATGCATGAGAAAATCTTTCCCATTCCCTTCCTCCACCAATTTTCAGTTTGAGGAAAATCAAGAGGAAGTCATGAGCAACTGTCCCATATATATATATATATTGTTGGCAAATGTAAAGCATAAAGTATTTAATAGCTGCGTTCTACCTTTCAACACTTTTATCAACGACAGACAGACGAAAAACGAGACTAAACGACTTTGAGAAAGTGTCAGACAAAATTAGCTTGGGTAGCAAAAACGAAATCCAAGTAGTGAATTGGACTATTAATCCCAATTGTATATCTCGACCCCCCGCCCCAAACACGACTCCTTTTTTGTTGCATTCGGAAATTAAATATTTGATAACCACGCTTTACCTTCTACATTTAAACAAAAGACAAAATAAAAGTGCGACTGAATGGCTTTAAAAAGCGTCGCGACAAAATTTTGGTAACAAAAGTGGAATTCAAGCGGCGAATCGCCACTATTAATCTCCGGCTATAGTAGCCGGGAACAAAATGAAAATCATTATAAATACATGGCACACTACTTTTTTTAAATTATCCCAAAGACAAAATAAAAACGCAGAATAACATCACAAAAAAATAAAATAAAATCAAACAAACTTTAGTGACAAAAAGTGGAATACGGGTATCGAATACTGTATTGCCACCATTAGAATCCGGTAATAATGGTCGCAAATAAAGATGGAAACTACCGTATATAGATGTATGGTGCCTTGTCTACTAAAGCATTAGGTGGAAGATTAAAGTAGAGAACGCCCATGGTTTTGTACAAAGCTTGAAAGTCTTGTATGGCGACAAAATGGGTCAAAATCGTCGCCTCTTTGTTCTTTGAATTCCGTGGAAAATGGAAAGAGAAGAATACAAGCACTAGACTCCTTAGATCCAGTCCTTATTAATGTACACGTTTTATTACTATATATCTACATACATATCTTTTGCTTACCATATTGAAAGATAATTAATTAGCAGAAGTTAGCAGGATTACGTAGGGTAGGGTAATAATGGATCTCATTAAGGTACCTTTCAAGGGTTTTCTTGTATTAATGGGGTACGTTGAGCTTGAAATTCTGGTTCTCTTTTTATGTTGGCTCAGTTTGGAATGTTTTTGTCGGACTCCTTTTTTGATACTTCAATATAGTGCGATGCGCAACTTTATTCGTTTACTGATAAGTTTTTGACCGGTTAAAAGGGATGCATTTGATGATTAAGCTAGTTTACTCCCTTCCTTCACTTCCTGTGCCGATGTAGGGTAGGAGGGCAACGGGTGGGGACGGGGAAGGGGAAATTAAAGGGTAGTGCGCCTTTAATTAAGATCGTTCAAAGAAGGGGCTTACAAGCTGACCAAAAGATATCATTTACCGTCCAAATAAACAAAAAAAGAAAAGAAAAGAGTCTTAGACAATTTATAGAAAAATGTGGTACTGATACGTGTCGATATAAGTGCTCGCCAATTTATGATCCTCTTCGCTACGCCCAAGATTGTACAGGAGCGTTGCGCTCTTATCAATACATTTTTTATTTTACTTAAATAACAAGCTTATATTCAACGCCTTCAAGAACGCCATGATTTATGCGGCAAAATTATTCCAGAAGAGAGTAATTTTCCACGAACACGTGAGTGATCTAACAGTCCCTGTGCCAAGTCATACAATTCTAAACTCACTCTGCTTCTTCGAAGGCACGCAGGACAATGACAGTTTAATGAACTAGAACCCTCCTAGTCACTTTCAATTCTTATTTCTTTTCAAGGAACATTTTGATAGGCTTAAGAGAATGGAGATTCTCACTCTAAAATTGAACTATTTCGCTCTACTTTCATCATTAATAATTGATGAAGTGATACTTGAAGGTTTAATTAAGGTCATTTTGGAGTAGACTAGTTCAATTTTGGAGTGAGATTATCGTTATCAGAAAAAAGACACGAGATGAGTCGGACTCAAGAAAAGACGCCGGATGAATCACATGCGCAAATAATGGAAATTTGTCCAGGAATCAAAACTTGTACTGCGAGCAGACGTGCTTATCGGGCTACAGTTCTCAAAGCAACGACTCTGCCAAATATCATTAGCAATATCGGTCTCGTTGGATAGATGGGGCATCACGCTATGGTCCTACACTCCTAAACATTTGGTATTAAAGTAGAGGACGCCCATAGTTTTAGTTTCGAGCAAAGCTCGAAAGTCTTGTATGAAACAAAAGCGGTCAAACCCGTCAGCTCCTAAATTCTGTGAAAAAGGCAAGAAAGAATGAAAAGACTAATCTTCCAACAACTTAAAAAGACTACTACATTCATATAGATACGCACATGTTCATAATTAGTGGTTGTTAACAAGATTACGTAGCCAAAAAAATGCTTAATCTATTATCACCTTGAGTGGGGTTTCTTCCATTGATTAATGTGGGAAGGACGTTCGTTTGGTGGGTGAGCTTGGAAAAGTGATTTTCTGACGTTGGACCATATTTGACTGTTTATATCAACATCAATGTGGTGTGCTCTATAGAAAACAAGATTGCCGTCAAAAAGCTACACATAATTTTCTTTGCATTAAGAAGATGTAGACACTTCTATTTGATTTCTTTGATGAATTCTAGGCCACACAAAGTTCAGTTTTCACTAGCAATGTACGACCCATATGGAGACCATCAGTTACGGCTAAATATTGTAAGCATCACTTCTGACCACATCTTTAACGGCGAATGTTAGCGCCACTTGTTTGGTGTTGTTAATTAAAAGTCATTAAGCATAGCTTCTTGATATCGAGCGTGCCTTCGCTGCAGTCCTCGTCCTCCCTTGCCTGCCACGCGGCCTATCTTTACTTCAGACTCTGTCCCGTTCAAGTCCCTTGCTATGCCATCACCATTTGCCGGTATAGAACAATTCTTTGCTGCTATTCGTGTTATAGGAATCTTCCTTCAACTCCGTATATATTAACAGTTAATGGTCGCTAAATATTTCTAATGATTTTTCTGCTAACACTTTTAATGAAAATTCTTAGCAACAATTTTTTAGCGCATTCAATAAAAGCCACTAGAAATATTTAACGACCAATAATTACCGTTATATTGCGGGGGTATCAGGAAGATTTCTTTCACCCCGGATAGGAGCAAAAAAAACACGAGTTGCAGTCAAACGCTATGTACAAAGTTAATTATACAGGACAAGTCAAAGTATTTTAATGGATTGATTGATTGTGAATTAGTCCTACTAGAGAGTTGGAATTGAATTCCTTCCTTTTGAATAGAGACTGATGTTCCAAGTCGTGCAGCATAACAATGAAAGAGTATATTCAAAAGCAATCAAGGGGGAACGAACCGAACGATCATGAAACAAAAGGTAAAATGCTCTTTCATTGTGGGTTATGAATCAAAATTGTGGATACATTGCTTTTTGCATCAGAGACTGTCAAGATTGACCCTTCTTCACAGATGTCAGGAGGAGGAATGGTCCAAGGGGTCACCGTGCCAAGTCATCTACCACTCTTCTTACAGCTTCTTGGAAGGCAGTCTCGTCCCATTCAACTCCCTGCAGCCAAAGAAGTAATTAAACAATTAAAGACTAACTCCTCTGAGGAACGTTGTATTAGGTCAAGAACAACACGATTGCTGAAGAATTCAAAGTGTTTGACTTCTCGTTCCAAAAAAGGCAAAAGCCTTAATATCATGTTGGCCATGCACTTTCATTAAGAAATGGGAAACCCATGAAGAAGACCTTCATGCATGAGTGGTTGTATGCACATAATCATTATATAACTACAGTAGGGTGGATTACTCTAATCTAACACTTAGCTATAAACCAGCTTTTAAGTATCAAGATGAAAAGAGCTCAAACAATGGCATGCATGCATCAATCCTTCAAGGCCATGCAATTTCTTGGAAGTTGTGTACAAAGAATAGACCTAGTCTTTAACAAAAGACCCTTTATTTTGTAGCCCGAGCATATTGTTTGTTATATTATAGTTACTTTAAAAGTTTAAACTGTTAGAAAATAGATCTAACAGTGTATGTTATGCTTAAACATTGTTTTATTTTAAGCATATAAGCGAAGAGAAAACCAATTTTGTTGTAATGTTTAGCATGCATGCAATGTGAACTTAGTTCTTAATTTGCATACCTCGATTTGCAATCTCAGTGTCACGCGATTCATGGAATTTGATTCAACCATCTGCGTCTCGGCGTCGAGAGACACTAAGGTTACATTCTCAACCTGTTTCAAGAACTCCAAAACCCTAATCACCAAATCCAACATGCTACCGCGTACTCCTCTTACACTCACTCGCAGGTCCACGATTCGCGCCTCTGAAGTCGATTCAGCGACGTGTGTAACCTGGACGTTCGATCTCTCGCTCGAGGAGCCACTCGGTCCTTGATCAATAGCTTCTTTTCTGGGCAGCTGTGCCTCCAAGATCAGGTTTCTTCTACTGAGCTCTGCAACCTGTGCTTTTAGAGAACTCATGTATTCCGTCGTGCTACCAAGCACCGATGCTTTGTCTCTCTGCAATACAATAATCTTTCGAGGTTAAGCAAGAATGTTAAAATTGATTGGCTAGTACATGATGTACAACATTTCATAGCACGAGACTGGCGGATTATGTTTGTAGCTGCCATAAAATACACTATTTAAATCAGTTCTTCATTCAGCTTCATTGCTCAAGTGCCCGATTTGTTGATTTGGTGCATTTCCTTTTATTCAATTAAAGCACAAACAATCTGTACACCTTAATGGGTCATACCCCATGCTTTACATCTAACCAAACTCAACAGAAGCAAATATTTCATCATTATCCATCGCTATACTTTGGTTTCAGCTACTTCATGAAATGTAAAATTAACTGTGGACAGAAATGATCAATATCTATATGTATACCTTGGATCCTGGAGGGAGTAATGATCTCAATGCTTGAAAGCTTTCGTTGAGTTTCTCCCGCCTTCTTCGTTCTGATATCATATGATGCAGCTGCGTGCTCGTGGGCCGAGTCCCTTGGATTTGGCCTTGGTTTCGCATCAAATTCAAAGTTGAAAGAAACGTGATTGATCGTTTCAACATGTTTTCTCTTCGAGCTCTGGTTGTCATCGGGGTTATGGGGGCTAAAGCTGATGTTGATCTATAGCTCTTGAATGCACTAGCGTTTTGACTCTGTTGAGATTGAGATGAAGAAGAAGAAGGAGGAGAAGAAGAAGAAGATATTACGGTGAGCATGGCTCTTGTCATCGCGGCATCTTCACCCTCTATTGTTGGAAATTGAACGTTTCGGATCTGACTCAACGCTTGAATGGCTTGTTGGACTGGACTACTGGGAATAGTACGTGTTGTGGTAGATGTTGGTCTAAGTGCTTGCTCAATTTGTGCTTCTTTTGGGGCTTCTTGGATGTAGGAAGTACTTGGAATGTTGAATAGAAAAGATGATGGCTCAGGGCTACCCATGGATAGTGATCTCAATGATGATGAAGACGATGAAGGCCTGTTCTGATCCATTGATTGGGAGAGCTCTCTAGGCAATGCTTGTGCAAAATCTTCAGGAAACCAATTTCTTAATTCCATTTCCAAGTTAACCTACAAAACCCAACATATCTTTTGTGATAATGAACGAGGAATTAGGATTTGATCCTCCCAACAGCCTGCAATGCCGAGATCGATCGGCCTAGTACAACAGGCAGCCTTTTTAGTTGCTGACAACTTGTAACATATAGGAATAGAAGTAAATGTAAGAAAGTGACCATTTCCATACTTACTTGAGCGTCACTTGTCATCCCTAACTCGATTTCTCCGGTTTTGCACCCCATAAAAACTGCTGCCTGTTGTAAGAGAATAAAAAGAACACTTCACGCTCATACACGGAGTTTAGATAAATATGGTTCAAGAAACACAATGCTCGTCGTTCAACCAACCTTAATCCGTGCTTCCTGCACACACAGAGACATAGGAAATATACTACATTAGCTTACATTATAAACTCTACACCAGAAGTATATATCGATCGCCTTGAAAAATGCAATTTTCTAACAATTATACTATAGTTTGGCCCTTGCATATTTTCTTACATTTAAGTACCTGATAAAATTGTAGTTGTGCTTGGTTAGAGACCAGTCTTTGGAGGTTTTGTTCTTTAAGCTCAATATACGGAAGACTATTCATGAAGGCAAGTCCTGGAACACGGCTAAGACAACAAAAAACAGAAGAAAAAGCCAATCATATATGCATGTAAATCTGAGTGCCTGTGTGGATTGCAAAACGTAGAGAAGATTTATGCATTACCCGTTGTCCAGCAACATGAATATCGAGCTTCTGTACTCATCGAAAAGCCTCCGAGCAAGACTTCCAGATGATGAGGAGCTAGGTTGGTTGTCGCCTTCGTTGTATCTCCCGTCCATGAAGACTAAATAGCTGATCACGAGGCCAATTTGTATGTTAAAAACTTAGCACATTAATCTGCACATTCTTACAAAGTTGGCCGAGTCACATAAGAGAAGCTGATTTTGCATTATCTTCTCGTGATCTCCACGTCGAAATGAAAAACCCTCTTCTCATAAGAACCCGCCTTGTGAATTGTTACAATATACAAATAAAAAAGAACAGAAATCTTACGGAGATGGCAGGGGAAAGTAAGACCAAAGGCAAATGTAACTGCAGGAAAAGGTGTACATTATGTGCTGCAGATAGGCGGCTCGGTCTGTGTTACAGAGGAGGAAGATGGAGTCCATGAGGAGGTGTTCATGCATGCGAATCTTAGCTGCATGACATGAGATAGAGCCCATATGTCTTTATGATATGAATCATATATGGATGCTGTCTCAGTTTAACTAGTATCAGCCATACGGAGGATCTGGAGAGAAAAAGTAATTAAGGAAGGGCCCCTAATAGCTATCTAAATTCGCAGGGTCTCTAGATGATCAAGACTTGTTGCAGAAGGTGAGACCCTTGAAAAGTTGCTAAACCACCTCTCTCAGAAAGGGATTTTTTTGAAAAGTATGTAGTGTGTGTGTGAACAAGAACACGAGGGGGGGGAGAGAGGGAGAGAGAGGGAGATGTTTGGGTAGAATGATCAGTAGAAAGATAGAGAGGGGAAGCATGTGTAGAATCAGTAGAACGGTTTGGTTAATGGGAACTTGAAAAGTAGTAAAGATATAAAATGAGCTTATAATAATGGGCAGAAGAAAGTATATATGAAACATATAAACAGGAAGAAAGAAACCATTTTATGAGAACCTGTGAGTAGCATAGAGAGGGGTGGGCGGGGGGAGGGGGGGGGGGGGGGGGGGGGGGGGGAGGGTGTTGTGCAGCCAGCCAAAGAGGGGAGAAAAGTAATGGTCAAAGTCCACCATAGAGAAGATTTGAAAAGAGTCAAGGGAGAAAGGCAAAATATCATTTTCTCTCCATCTCTCTCTTCTTCACCTTATGTGATCCATTTTGCCACTCTCACTCATGGCTTAGATTACTTTGCAAGTGCCTTTCAAAAAGTTTTCTTGACATAAGCAGCCATACAATAATCATTTGATGACAAATCTGAAAGGTTTGGCATAATTATCTATGTTATTAAACAACCCATTTCCCTTTAAACAAGAGTAGGGAGGATTTGAATATTCTATCATGTCTTTGGTTGGTCTATATAATCTTTTGGTGCTTTTATTATTATTATTCTCTTGTTCCCATTCTTAGGGCATTGTTCAAGTCCCAACTAGTCTAAATCTGCCTCCAACTTGTGAAGCCATATATTAGTCCAAGTGGGTCTTGACAATTGTTGAATGTCTTATAAGCCCTTGTGGCCCTGCGACCCTTGATTCTTATTAAATCTGCCATTTGAGGGTTTTCAGACTAGCGAGCCTTTTCTAGAACTAAAGGTATAGGATACATGAGTATAAATTAATTGTTGGGTTTTTTCTTAATTAATCTGAAGAATAATATAGCGAGATAAACTTTTTGTTTTTGGTTTGCTAGAACATAGTCGGGCTACTTTTTAAGAAAATTAAAAGAGAAATTTATGGATGTAAATATAATTACTTCAAAATTTATGCAATTCCTATACTTACTATGGGAGTTATAAACTTCTTGTTGCCATCTGATAGTAGCGTAGTGGCTGGATTTCTGAAATTTCTAGGCTGATTGATCTCTACACCAGCTTATTTGGAACACCCTAGATTCTAATTTTTTTTTTTTTTTTAAAAAATGTTTCTGCCGGGGTTTGGCAGCCACTTTTCTCACTTTTTACGTTAGTGCTTCTTGCATGAAAATTTATCAGGGTTGTGGGAGGTTGGTCATCATGAAGCTAGGGTTTCTATGCTATATAAGGGGAAGAGAGGGACGGGGTTAAGATTTACATAAGAGGGGAAAAGAAAAAATCTGAAGAGAGGGAGAGAAATAGTGACCATTAGCAGTCATATGAAGGAGATTTCAGCTTGAACATTTTAAAAAAAAAATGGTAAGTGTAAACCTTGGCAGAATTTAGTTTAATTGCATAGATTTTTGAGTGAGATTAGGGGATGATTGACAAGCAAGATGTGTGTTTTTGTGTGTGATCCGTGTGTGCATGTATTTTGTGTGTAATCTGTATGTGCGTGTGTGCGCACTTTTTTTTTTTTGGCCGGGGGGGGGAGGGGGGGTGTTGCGCATTACGAAGGGTAAATGGTGGATGAAGTGTGTGTGTTTGTGGGTGTGGTGGTTTGGTTGCATGAAGGTTGTGGATTAAGGTTCTTGAGAAAGAACATGGAAAATGTTGCTAAAAGTCAAGAATTTCTTAACAGTCTTAATTTTATTTTTAAAGGCAGTTTCTGTGCTACTAAGTGCAAAAGAAAAACCCCTATTATTTTTAAAAGATCTACATCATGAAATTTTCTTGAATTTTTCCTCGTCCACACGAAGGGTATTAATGATTTTAACATAGGAAAGGGCTTTCAATTTATTAAAAATAATAAATCAAATTATTGTTTTTTTAAAATTTTATGGTAGCCTCATACTGCGAAACACTTCAGTGTCTATAGTTTCATAGCATCTCAGTGTTATTTGTTATGTTTAGTAATATTGGTCAGCTTGTGCGCATTTAAGAATGGGGGGGGGGGGGGGGGTATTTAAGAAAAAAATAAAAAATTTCAAAAGGTTTTTTTTGGTCCAAAGTCAATCTCATAAAAATGTAGAAATGTTTTAAAGTTTTTTCAAAATTATTACTGATTGTGATGGTCGTTAGGGGTATTTTTGTATGTTTCACATGTCCGAATAATAATCTATTTGACTTATGCGATTGAGCGTTGTCGAATAAAATGATTATAGAGACTATCCTAGTTATATTTTTTGTACTTAAATGATTTGTACTAAAAGTCACTTTTCAATGTTAGTGATAGAACCTTAATATCAAGTTGAGACGATTAGTATTAGCATGAGATTTGACAAAGATTATGAGCTACTAAAAGAGTGTTGAAAATGGAAGAAAGTTTTCTTAGATTTAGTTTTAGCGAGACTTTCGATTTAATAGGTTATTCCGCTAATTGAGATCAAGGCTTGAAAGTTTTTTTCGGCAATAAGCCAGTCAGGGAAGGAAAGTACAGTTATGTCATGCTTTTCATATGCCTAGATTAACATGCCTTTCTTAGATAATGTAACTGTTGAAATTCTGCTGAAATTTTGAGACGCCGGTACCTACCGTGAGCCTATATTTCCTTGCATAAGATAATTCATTGAGGACTTGTAGTGAAAATAATTTCCTCAAATCCTCCACGTTGGTAAAAACAATCTCCCTTTAATTTATGCGAGGCTGAGATGAATACCCCCGCTTGACAAGGGAATTAATGAGAAGATGACAAGTGAAAGAGGAGTAACTGAAAATAAAATGAAGTGCTAGAGCCTGTCGTGTCCAATCTGGTTTAAGTCCGAGTCAGCAGTGTAATTGAGTTTAATTGCATTGTGATTTTATGACATTTATTGACCTTTAATGGTTTTACTATTTATTACTTTTGTAATTATCGCTTTACATTACGTACTGTTGTAATTATCCATTTTACATTACTGTTTTTATATTGCATAACATGTGTATAGTTAGTGAGCCCGCCAGTCCTTGTCCAAGATGAGATGAAGATATTATATTAGGCTGATTTGCCACTATAATCGCTGATGATGTTGACTCTCCTGTTGGACTTTCAATTCATTGCTGTCATTAAATTTCATAATTGTTTCTATGATATCCGCTAAAAGAATCTAAGTTGTACTCCCCGTATTATCTTTACTGGGCTATTTCTGTTTATTCTTTATCTATCATTTTTAGGTTTTAAGTATGACTGGTGAGCGCTCCAGGAAGGGCAAGAAGAAGATGTACTGACGTAGATGATGTGAAGTTTCGTACCACTCCAATTACGTACTTCATTTTGCGAAGATTTAGTTATTTTAAGGAACTTGAAATGTTCTCTTGCTAAAACAAGTATGTTTATCCGGAAAGTTTTTATAAGGACGTATTTTGTTAGCATCCGCTAACGATGTTTTGATGGTTTAGTTGCTCTTTTATTCCGCATATGATGTTGATGACGTAGCCTCTGAATTGCATCTCAACTCCAATGAGGTCACTAGGGTTACTATGGAGATACTCCCAGTTAGATACTATGTTTGAAGCTAAAGTGACTAGACATATGCTATTCGATATTTGTGTGAACCATAATCAAAATTGTTGCAGAACAAAAAGGTGCAATTTGTACAGATTTATATGGATCCAACATTGCATATTTTTGAACCTCTACTATTGAGGTGAGTTCGTTTTACCAAGGCCATATATTAGGTGGTCTAGCCTAATATATGAATGGTGATTTTACAAGCTTATATTCTATCAGTTAGGCACCCTTGCTTAGTCACCATAGAAGTTTTGGTTCTGACTAGCTTGTACAGTACAATCGTAAGTTCCAGTACAACCAGTTTCTCAAGTTTGAAAGGTAGTACAACTTATGATGCACAATATACACCATCTTAATGCAGTGCTAGAATATTTTTGTGAGTAGCCATGAACTTTGAACAAATTTGATTTTATGTTGGTAAGCTGTAGCGCATGCGATGGCTGAATACGCAAGATTAACGGCTGAATTTTTTACTTGGATGGAAGAGACACTCCCGTATGTTATGCCATCCATCGTTAAATATGTAATCTCTTACTGAATGATCAATAAGATCGAGTCTATTTCAATAAATGAAGGTAGCGTTTGTCAGAGTTTTTGTTTTCAATTTTTTGTTCAGATTTATAAACTGAAGAAAAACTGACGTTTGGTAAAAAGTTTTAGGGTCTGTTTGACAACATTGTAGTTTATAGTTTTGGTTTTCTAAAAAATAAAAAACAAAACTAGTTGTGGTTTTCGTTTTGAAAAAAAAAAGGTAAATGTTTTATAGATCAGTTTGTAAAATTCCAATTTTTGTTTCTTTTAAGAGGATTTTATTTTCTTTTACGTTTATTCTTCCTCAACACACCAGTTTTCATTACCATCAACCAACATCATCACGCCACAAGATAACCGCTGCCAATAGCTAGTAACCTCCACCCATCACGACCAACCGCCAAAAGCACGACGGAGTTACTGCTACAAAAAAACTAGATCTTATGAGATCAAAGACAGTGGAGGGGCGACAGTGACGATCGACGGTGTCGACAACAGTGGCGAGATCGACGACGGGTGGTTGGGAGTGGAGAAATCAACGTCATCAACGTTGATCGACAGTGGTTTGTGATGTTGTTCGATTGCGGTGTTGTCCGATTGTGATGTTGTCCGACATTGATCAATTATCGACAGTTATGACGATGTGCTTGGTGGTTAAGATGGTGGTTGTGATGTTGTCTACTTGGTTGATGCGACGCAATGATGGAGCAGATTTCTGGGGTCGCAATGGCAGTGGGGTGGCGGCAGTAAAGCAGATCTGTTGGTGTGACAGCGGTAGGGTGATAACGGTGAGACATATATGTGGTGGCGCGACAATGGGGTGACGAAGGTGGGGTGGTTGGGGCGGTGGCCAGATGGTAATGGTAGTTGTCTGCTGCTAATAGTGGTGGTAACTGCTTAAAGGATAAGTAGTAGTAATGGTGAAAGTGATGAAACGAAATGAGTTTTTAAAAATATGAATAGTAATTTGCTTCTAATGAAGTTTGATGGTTAGATTTCAAAATAAAAATCAAAACTGAAAATCCAAAACTCTAAAATGGAGTTTTAAAAACAGTCCTGCTTTTAAAATATTTTTTCAAAATTGAAGGAAAAAAACGAAAACTGTCTATCAAATGTGTTTTTTCTCCTTTCGTTTTTTACAGTTTGGGCATGCTTTTGAGAACTTCATTTTGAAGTTTTTGATTTTTATTTTGAGATCTAACCTTCACAGTTCATTAGAAGCAAAAAATTGAGCATCATTTTACCAAAACACTCATCACACACGACCACCGTCACCAACACCGCCACCAACAACATCATTACCATGACCACCGGGCCTGGTTTCACATTGCCACCATGCCCACCAATCCATCCCAATCCCCTCCTTACACCACTACCACTGTCCCACCATGGCCACCATCAATTCCTCCAGTTTGCCGTCGCCAATTACAGCTTCAAACCCCTCCTCCCCCCGCACACACACATTCCTTCCATCAGCACCAAACTTATAACCATGTCGCCATCATGGCCATCATCCCCCATCCCACATACGCGCACATCACCACCAACGGTTATTATGACCGCTCGCACCTCCACCTAAGCATCAAAACCCACTTAACCACCAACAACTGCACAACATCACCACCAACAATCCATTTCCCCTGCCCACAAATATGTGGGTTACTCATAAAATTCCTATGCCCGGTGCCACCACCATTGTCAGATCTATGGGTTGTAAGGGTCTCTGATGACCTCATTCACAGGAAGAATGAAACTCCAACAGGTCGTCGACGAGGCTTGATGAAGAATTCACAGTGGATCGACTCATGGTAGTGGCAACCGTCAATAGTGTTGTGAGTTTGATGGTGGTGGCGACGGTGGTGGGGAGGTGTTCGGTTGAAGAATGAAGACATGTAGAGATGAAGAATAAGATGGAATATTTTGAGGAAAAAGTTACAAAAATGAAATGATTAAAGAAAACTCAAAACCAAAAGTTTTCAACCAAACATCAATCTCTTTTTACAAAGAATGAAAACTAACGAGACGTTCACTTTTTATTTTCTTGCAAACTAAAATATAAAAATTACTGTACCGTTTGAAATCACTTCTAGTTTTAGTTTTTAGTTTCCAAAAAAATAAAAATCAAAACTAGTTTAGTTTTTATCTTTACAAAAAGGGTAAATTACACTAAACCCCCTGAGGTTTACACCCGTGTCTCACAAAGGACCCTAAGGTTCCAATTTCAACAACTAACACCCCCAACTTTGCATTTTCGATCCAATTGGACCCAAAACTGACTTTCCGTTACAAGAGCTGTGGATGGCCGTCGCTATGTGCACCTCACGTGATATTTTTTAGGGGCAAATTTGTCAAATCTTTAATGTAGTTAAACAAACACTTAAGCTAAAAAGGAGAAAACACTTATGCACTCCAGTGACACTCTCACCCACTCCACTCACCTGGTTCATGCTATACCCAGATCATCTTCCAAAATACAAGGTATATGCATTAAAAACTCATCAAACAGCACACAATTAGACCCATTTCATGCCCATTGCCTTATTTCTTCTTTGCTTAACACCACTAACACACAGTCACCTGCACTCCCATGCCTAACTGTTGAGTCCACCCTCTTCTTTTATTTCTTTAACACACACACACAGCGCTGAGCACACGACCACCTAACACGGCTGAAATTTAACCATCTCCATCCTTTAGTATCACACAGGAATCCCACACACCACAGTGCAAATCTCACCCACCTATTTCACTCTTACAAACACACGCACACTTGCCATACACAGCTGCAAACACTCACAGTTATATAGCATGCAATACCCACGTAAAAACACCCAGCTCACTCACTCATACACAGGTTTACACAGCTGCCTCACTCTTCTTTGCAAATACACACACAAGCAGCACACTGCTGCAGACACACACAAATACACCTGCACATTCTGTTTACTCACACTCACTTCACCATTTGAATTCTACTCCAACCCCTCTTTACACACTCTGCTACGTCTCTATTTAACACTAAATCACACACACACAACAACTCACAAACTCATGCACTCTCATGCCCAGTTGCTCCATTCTCTCTAGACAACTCCACACTACACCTATTTAAGCACACACAACGACCAACTGCACGCACCCTTACTCTCTCTCTCTCTCTCTCTCTATAATGCAGCCTCTCTCACACAGTCACACGCGTTCACGGCAGCCTCTCTTCTTTCACGAAAACCCACCAAGCATACACACTGCACACAAACCCGCACCCACAATTTATACACACACATGAGCACTGAAGACACAACAGAACCCATGTAATACACCCAACATGCTGCCTTGCGGCAGTCCTCCCCGTTCGCCTTCTCACATTCATAAAATCCATGCACTCACGTATATACCCATAACCATTCGTGAGCACAGTCACAGCCACCACGGCTGTGACCTGCTTAAATTGCACCCATAGAGTCCTCACCGCAAAGTCCCTTCTTTTTTTAAAGCCATAACCCAAACACATCTTGCGCAACCATCACACCCCGCAAAGTCCCTTAGGACCAGGTTGTGTTTGTTGTTGTGTTTTGGCTTGTTAGCCATTGCATAGATACAAAAGTGGGAAGGAGGGAGAGAGAGGGAGAGAGAGAGAGACTGTGGGGTAGTATATGTGTGTGTGTGCGCGCGCGCGCAGAGGAGAGAGTGACGGGAACAAGAACCCCTTTCCCTCCAAATGCTTTAATATTGTTGGTTACCGAAAATGCCCCTCATGAGTAACGGCCATCCACAGCTCTTTTAACAGAAAGTCAGTTTTGGGTCCAATTGGATCGAAAATGCAAAGTTGGGGTGTTAGTTGTTGAAATTGGAACCTTAGGGTCCTTTGTGAGACACGGGTGTAAACCTCAGGGGGTTTAGTGTAATTCACCCTTACAAAAACAAATGAGTATTTGATTACCCAATTTTTATTTTGAGTTTTTTTCTTTTGGGTGTTTGATTACCTATTTTTTATTTTGAGTTTTTCTTTTGGTGGTGGTTTGTAGTGGCGGTGGTGGGGCGTGGCTGTGGCCGCCCGACTGTGGTCACCGGCCGACGGTGGCGGGCGATGGTTGTGGCGGTGGGAGGTGGTGGTGATGGTCTCAAAATAAAAATAAAAACCAAAATTCAAAATTCTTAAATGAAAATTTTCAAAAACAACCATGTTTTAAAAACTGATTTTCAAAACTAAAAAAAAAAGCAAAAAATTATGTGTCAAACGTTTTTTTTTCTTCAATTTAAAAAACTGAAATTTTTTTGAAAATGAAAACGTTTTCAAACAGCGCCCACGAAGGTTTCGAAGAGACCATAGTGTGGTAGAAAAAGAAAAAAGGGTTTTGATCCCAGGTGAGTCGTTTCATGCAATTAAAAACAACTTGTAGGTACTAATTATAAATAGACAAACCTTAACGCAATCATTTTGTAACGTCAGGTTCGAAATGTCCCAAATCTGAACCAATTAGGGTTTTTCGACTCCCCAATCAAGGTACGCAACGAAACCCTAATTCCACGCCTGCATGTATGTCTGCATAAACTAGTCTAATCTCATACGCAAACTAGTGTGTTAAAAGTGAGAACAATGGCAGGTCTTAAAAAGCTCGATTATCTCTCTCTAGTATCGAAGGTAGTCACCGAAGTAGAGTCGAATTTAGGGGTTGCAGACAAGGCGGTGGCCGAGTTTTTCATAGACATGGGCAGAAAATCCGAAACCGTCGATGAATTCAACGGGAAGCTGAAGAAGCAAGGCGTGGAAGTGCCGGACTATTTTTTGGGGACGCTTTTGAAGATAATTCACGCGATTTTGCCTCCGGAAAAGAAGGGGAAATCGGATCGGGAGGTGAAGAGTAAGGACGGGAAGTTCCCGGCGTTGAACATATCGGACGGGAAGGAGAGAGTGAAGGAGCTGGAGAGGGAGATTGAGTTGGAAGCGAAGGAGCGGCGGCGGAAGGGTGACGAGGAAGAGGAGGGCAAAAGGCGTAGTGATAGGGATAGGGACCGGGACCGGGACCGGGACCGGGATCGGGATCGGGACCGTGACCGTGACCGGGATAGAGGGAGGGACAGGGACAGGGACAGGGACAGGGACAGGGAGAGGGACAGGGATAGGAGGGGGAGTCGTAGGGAGAGAGACGAGAGCGAAAGAGGTGAGAGGCGTATGGAAAGGGCGGAAGACTACAGAGGTGAACATAGGGGGAGGGAAAGGGATAGGGATCAACACGAGAGGGATAGGAGAGATGGGTATGAAGAAGATGGGGATACTAGGGGGGAGGGAGATGATAGGAGGGGGAGAGGAAAGGGGAAGGGGGATAGTGGGCATCGGTCGGATGAGCCGGAGTTGTACACGGTGTATAAGGGGAGGGTGTCGAGGGTGATGGACACGGGTTGCTTTGTTCAGTTGAGCGACTTCAGGGGGAAAGAAGGTTTGGTGCATGTGTCGCAGATGGCGACAAGGAGGATTGGGAACGCGAAGGACGTTGTAAAGAGGGACCAGGAGGTTTTTGTGAAGGTGATATCTGTTTCAGGTCAGAAGCTGAGTCTTTCAATGAGGGATGTTGATCAGAATAGTGGTAAGGATTTGCTGCCATTGAAGAAGAGCTCTGAAGATGATGGAGTTAGGGCGAACCCGGCAGGATCGAACAACGGGGGGCCGAGTTTTAGGACGGGTTTGTCGGGGATTAGGATTAGTGAAGAGGATGTTGGTGTCCCATCGCGCAGACCATTGAAGAGAATGAGTTCCCCTGAGAGATGGGAAGCGAAACAGCTTATTGCTTCGGGGGTACTGAGTGTGAAGGAGTATCCAATGTATGATGAAGAGACAGAAGGAAATGGAATGCTTTATCAGGAAGAGGGTGCGGAGGAAGAGCTTGAGATTGAGTTGAACGAAGATGAACCTGAGTTCTTGCAAGGGCAGAGTCGATACTCTATGGATATGTCACCTGTTAAAATCTTCAAGAATCCTGAGGGGTCACTAAGTCGTGCAGCAGCCCTTCAGTCGGCTCTCATAAAAGAAAGGAGAGAAGTAAGAGAACAGCAGCAGAGAACAATGCTCGACTCTATCCCCAAAGATCTCAATCGTCCGTGGGAAGACCCAATGCCCGAGACAGGCGAGAGGCATCTAGCACAAGAGCTAAGGGGTGTTGGTTTATCTGCCTATGACATGCCAGAATGGAAGAAAGATGCTTTTGGTAAAGCCCTGACTTTTGGGCAGAGGTCAAAGTTGTCCATACAAGACCAGAGACAGAGTTTGCCCATTTACAAGTTAAAGAAGGAACTTATTCAGGCTGTAGTTGATAATCAGGTTCTTGTTGTTATTGGTGAGACAGGTTCTGGGAAGACGACTCAAGTAACACAGTACCTAGCTGAAGCAGGTTACACTACAAGGGGTAAGATTGGATGTACTCAGCCCCGTAGGGTGGCTGCCATGTCTGTGGCAAAAAGAGTTGCAGAAGAGTTTGGCTGTCGTCTAGGAGAGGAGGTCGGCTATGCAATTCGTTTCGAGGATTGCACTGGACCAGATACTGTGATTAAGTATATGACTGATGGTATGCTTTTGAGGGAGATTTTGATTGATGAGAATTTGTCTCAGTACTCGGTTGTTATGCTTGATGAAGCTCATGAGAGGACGATCCACACAGATGTCCTGTTTGGGCTACTGAAGCAGCTTGTAAAAAGGAGACCAGAGCTTCGTTTAATAGTGACATCTGCCACATTAGATGCTGAGAAATTTTCAGGTTATTTTTTCAACTGCAATATTTTCACTATTCCGGGAAGAACTTTCCCTGTAGAGATACTCTACACTAAACAACCGGAAAGTGACTATCTAGATGCAGCTCTAATCACGGTCATGCAGATACACTTGACAGAACCTGAAGGTGACGTCCTCGTCTTCTTGACTGGTCAGGAGGAGATTGATCATGCATGTCAGTGTCTATATGAGCGAATGAAAGGGCTGGGTAAAAATGTACCTGAATTGATTATTTTACCCGTTTACAGTGCCCTTCCTAGTGAAATGCAATCCAGGATTTTTGAACCTGCACCTCCAGGGAAGAGGAAAGTGGTTGTTGCAACCAATATTGCTGAGGCTTCTTTAACCATTGATGGTATATTTTATGTCATTGATCCTGGTTTTGCCAAGCAAAATGTGTACAACCCTAAGCAGGGGCTTGATTCACTGGTCATAACTCCTATCTCACAAGCATCAGCCAAGCAACGAGCTGGGCGTGCTGGACGTACGGGTCCAGGAAAGTGTTATCGGTTGTACACCGAGAGTGCTTTCCACAACGAGATGTCTCCTACCTCTATTCCAGAGATCCAAAGGATAAATCTTGGAACCATTACGCTTAACATGAAAGCTATGGGGATAAATGATCTACTTTCTTTTGACTTTATGGACCCACCTTCTCCTCAAGCTCTCATATCTGCAATGGAGCAACTTTACAGTCTAGGTGCTCTGGATGAAGAGGGACTCCTCACCAAATTGGGTAGAAAAATGGCAGAATTTCCACTGGATCCGCCCTTATCTAAAATGCTTCTTGCCAGTGTAGACCTTGGTTGTAGTGATGAGATTTTGACTATTATTGCTATGATCCAGACTGGAAACATCTTTTACAGGCCCAGGGAGAAACAAGCTCAAGCAGATCAAAAGAGAGCCAAGTTTTTCCAGCCTGAAGGAGATCATCTAACATTACTTGCTGTTTATGAAGCTTGGAAAGCCAAAAACTTTTCCGGGCCTTGGTGTTTTGAGAATTTTGTTCAGTCTCGATCTTTAAGGAGGGCACAAGATGTCAGGAAACAGCTTCTATCCATCATGGACAAGTATGTTCTTGCTTTAATTTAATTATCTTTACTTCACAGTAATTTTCTGTTAGAGGCTCTTTTTCAGTGGTGACCTTTTGCGTTTTATTTGTCAGTTGAGTGGTGGTTATTTTTTGGTTGTTCCAATTAAAAATCGTTTAGTAGAATTGGTCGTGGTCTTTGTTTCTGTTAGTTGGAATAGGAAGTATTCTCGTACCACCATTCTGGTTCGTGTAGTATCATATGTATGCTGTCTCCACTCTTGATACACTCTTATCATGCGCCTTATATACATTATATATTAACAGCAGATGCATTCTTCTACTCCTTTTGAATTTGTAAGTTTCGACTTCTGGTATTCAGCTTATAAGAAATGATGTGTTCCTTAGTCAAGCTGTAGTGAGCAGGTGAGACAGAAACTGTCCAGTGGCTTCTCGCCATACGAAAGCTGACAGAAGATTCATAATGCCTTAAATATATGTTTCCAAATTATTAATAATGCTGCGCTATTTCAGGTACAAGTTGGATGTTGTGAGTGCTGGGAAGAATTTCACGAAGATAAGGACAGCGATAGGGGCCGGATTTTTCTTCCATGCAGCTAGGAAGGATCCACAGGAGGGTTATAGAACTCTAGTTGAGAACCAGCCCGTTTATATTCACCCAAGCAGTGCTCTTTTTCAAAGACAACCAGACTGGGTCATCTACCATGAGCTGGTGATGACTACAAAAGAATATATGCGCGAGGTCACAGTTGTTGACCCGAAATGGCTTGTGGAATTAGCACCAAGATTCTTCAAAGTTGCAGACCCTACAAAAATGAGCAAGCGCAAGCGTCAAGAACGCATTGAACCACTTTATGATAGATATCATGAGCCTAACTCTTGGCGTTTGAGTAAAAGGCGTGCTTAATCAGTGGTTCGTTTGCTATGTGAGACTGCATACGGGACGGTGATGTGTCTCAACATTTTGATTTATGTCTTAGCCTTTGTAATCTAAGAGGTGTTTTTGACACTTCTAATGCTAAATGTAAAATTTCTTATTGCAATCCAAAGGTGGGTGATCTTTCGTAGCACGCTCAAATCCTTGTTGCATGTGTATGCCTCTATCTATACTGCACATCAAAGTGTCAGGTTTATTTGTTTGACACATAACCTTTCCAACTTATTAGTGCCTCAGGTTCACCTCTACAAGATCTATCTGCCCTCTCCAAACACATACGCTCACTACTCTCTACGAAATGGATCCACAATAAAGAGATACTTGATCCTCCACAAAAACTAATCTCTGCAACTTTCTTTGTGACTGTTTGTCTTCGTCAGCGCATCAGGTCACTCGTATAAAGAAGGTTTCTGTCAGGTTATCATCAGGTTGGAGGTAATTATGGTCTATGAATTTTTGGAACGATTCATACTCTGATATCCATTTTGTTGAACTTAAAATGGGTTTTCGCCCTTTGATAGCTTTGGCTTTGGAGATTGTATGTATACTTGTTTGAGGGCTTGATGTTTTCCTTTGATCAGTTTTTGTATCTTTTGCTTCATGTAGGTTTGAAGCAACGATCTACTTTTGAAGTTTCGGAGTTTCAGCTCATTAAAGGTGTATTAACTAACTTTTTTGTGGATATCTGGGGATCACATTTAGGTCTTGATTTGGCTAAAGAAAAGTTTGGCATCTTGAAGATATTAGTGTGTTGGTTTGTGTCTTGATAGATTTTTTAATAGAAGAATGTACAGAGTAACTTATGATATCAAACTTTTGCACCATTGGACTAACGTATTGGTTGTGATGCACAGATATAAAGTTGGTCTCATATGAGTTTTCCCCTTTGTCCTTTGTGTATCTGTGGCCAGGGGACACATAGATTAACTTGAAAGTTGAAACTATATCAATCCTCAGAAATTAACCAAAGATATACTCCCTCCTTTCCATTGTGTTTTTTGTCCTTTGACTTCTGCAGAAATTTAAGTATAGGTTTTTGGGTACACGTAGACATTGTATTGACTCAAATAGAAATTGTTTGTTTGGCTACTAAAGCTATGGTAAAAAGAAAATGTTTACGTGTACTAGATTTACCATAGGAATATGAACGAAGTTAAACGGGGGAAATCCTATGGAGCGGATGTAGTATTAGTCATTCGTCGTCGCCTTATTCCCGCAGACAGTTGACATTTTCACTTTACAGACTCGGAATGATGTGAAAATAGCGAAGCAAATGCTTTATCACGACATTGTGGGATTTGTAGCTCTTAACTTTAGAAATTTCACTACATTATCACTCCTATGCAATAAGGTGACCAGGATCTTGTAGTATCCTTGCAGTTGAATGCTTAGATATCTCATCAAATTGCATACATTCAAATTTCTGGGCTATATAAGAACGTAGATTTTGGGTGGAAAAGGAAAGCAGCGGGCACTTGAAAATATATTTACTTCTGGGCAGGTGTTGTACTTGAAAATGGATGAACATTTCATTAGAAAATCCCCTTACTATATTTTCTGTAGCTGAGAGACCACTACAAGGAAAACGGCAGCCTAGTGCATGCATGATACTTTGGCATGGACCACCTTTTTTATGCCACAATCTTGGTGGAGTTTTGGACTCTTATTTGGCTCCGGTTTACTGTCTAATAAGTTTGATTCAAAGTGTCTTCGGCTCAAGTGCTTTATTATGAAGTAGGGGTTGAAATTTTTGTTATACTTGTCTATCTGCAACTCTGTACTACACATTCTACGCCAATACAGGTCTGTAAGGAAACTGGAGTTCTTGATCTTTAGGTATCACGTGTTCTGCAAAACAATTGTTCTGGTCTAGATTGTAAATGGAGTAGTGCTATCTAACTTATATTGGGTGGTTCTGACTTTTCGATAAAGTTCAATGCTGGGATTTATGATGTGTTTGATCAGGGACGCATCAATTTATGAAGCTCATATGGTCTCACCGCGCGAGAAGAACAGAGACAGTAACTCAAGAAGTTCTCAATGAGGAGGAAACTATATGATACTATGGCGGGGCAGTTGCTATTTGTGACATCAAGTATGATTGGTTTTGCCATTATAGCCTTATATGCAAGTTTCATCTGTTGGCGGCCAAGGTGACTAGAGTGAACTTCTTATCATGGTAAACTCCAGACAATTTCTCAGTAAAGATTCAGATGGCAGCAATATATGGAGCTTCAGAAACCTCCTGAACGATTGCAATTTTTTCGTACCGAATTAAATGAGCACCGGAGCGTCTCATACTTATTCATCCAGCATTCCAATCTCTAGTATGTTCAACATACTTAATACATTCCCTCCTTCAATAGTCTCCCTCATTTTACGATTAGTGAGCCATCTGAGGTGGAGGATTTTTGTTTCTGGCCATATGCGAAGAATATAGTCTTTTTAACTGGAAAGGCTTATAATCAACTGGCAAAGGAGTCCGTATCTAATGCTATTTTAGTCGATCCCTTGCCATCCAGAGGCTGGCAAGAACTTTCGAAATTGCCAATTCCGGAGAAGTTTAAAATATTTTTATGGTAGTTCTTACATCAGAGGCTAGCGGTCTCCTCGGCATTAGTTCAAGGAAATGCCAGTTTTCTGCAAATTGTCCACTTTGCTTACTATTTTTTGAAACTCAAAATCATCTCTTTCTTGAACGCAGATGCATTCAATCTGTTTGGCTCCCGCATTTTGAACCAAATGGAGCGTCCCCTTTTCTTCGGCCAGAAATTGGATCGTACATTGTTTTAATAAGCCAATCTTCTGTCATGGTTCAGAGATGTGCCATTTGGTGTCGTAGGAATGATCTTATCTTTGCGGGGGGGGGGGGGGGGGGGGGGGCTCAAATTCGCTACAGCAATATCAGGGCTATGCCCCGCTTCGAAAAATGCCTCCGGAAGTTAGAACATACGACTCCTGTGAATAAGAGGAGATGATCGGTGCAACTTGACCATTTTGATTATCCACTAATTCCTGTGATGTTTTCAAACACATGCACTTGCCCTTTTTGACCAAACGTTGTAGCCTGCGCCATCTCAGTTTCGAACACTAATGGTGGTACATCTAATATTAGCTTTTTGACCAATCAGTTGCGTTTCAGTATTGGTATGGTTGCATTTAGTTTAAACTGGGTTCCGTCTGGTGCATACAATGATGTAATTTTCTCGGTTAATGAAATTAGTGCAACAGTCGAGACTGTGATTCTAGCTATTGCAAGATTATTGCAACATCTTTGTTTACACATCATTTTCCTTGTTTCTCACTCGGACTTGCTTGTGTAGATGCAAAGGCATAAAGAGAGGGATGACTCTTTTTGTCATCTTTTGTGTAACATATGTAACTGTAGTTAGGCGATACATTAAGTACATATAGCCCGAGGCACTGAAGAGGTTTTGCAGTTATCCTCGGCAATGGCGTTTTTTGCTTCCAGTTCATGTCAGTATCTGAAGCAAGAATGATTTGGTGGTGTTTAGCCTATTCTGCTTCTCTGAATTGCACTATTGCCGTTGTAGTGGCTAAGGCTTCTCAAAGTGTTCTATGTTTCTTCGTGTAGATTGTCTTTCTTGTTCCTTTGGTTTGTAATTCTGGATATGAGATTGTAAGAGGTTTTCTTTCGTATATATTTCTTAACTCTCTCTCTCTCAAAACAAAGCAAAAATGGAGTTTCTCGTTTGCGTGCGGCAAACAGACACTATTTTAATCACCAGCATGTTCTTTTCACTGCACATTGATGATTATTCTAAATGTAATGTCTATTTTTTTGCTTTTGAGTTCACAAGAATGAAATTTTACTTAATTTTCTTTGGTGGAGAGTTTATCAGTAAAAAAACTAAGAGGGTCAAACGGGAGACATAAGTTGGAACTCTTGAGATATCATTAGAAGTTACAAAAAAAGTCTTGAAAGGAAGCGTGACAAACGAAGCATGCACAAGAATTCAAATTCACATAAACACTTCTAGTTACGCAAGTAGGCCCGTTGGACTTTTCTTTTTGGTTATTGTCAATTCGCTTTCACTTCATCCTTCTTTTCCAATTATGACTTGATTCGATACTCTAAACAATACGATGTTAAACGAGTGAAATATATATATATGAAAAAAATCTTTTTGAGAAAGATGTAGCGCGGTTTCCTATACTTAAACCAATTTGTAATTTGATTTCTCGTATAGAAAGATGTATACTAAACATATTCACACATATGAAAATAGTAAAACTTCATATCTAAAACATCTAAATTACCGTCACCGGACACCAATGAATGAGGCAGTTCAGCTGTCCCACCGCTCCACCCGATCAAATCGACCATCATACCCGGTCCCAATCGATCTCCCCCTTCCCTCCCTTCCCCTGCCGCCGATACCCAAACCCTAATCGGCCCAATTTTTTGCCACGAACTCGACCTCTCCTCCGCGCCATTGTGGTCTCCTGCCGCGTTGGCTGCATAAGCCGACTTTAGCCACGAGACAGAAAGTAACGAGGAATCCCATCCTCGGCTAAAGTCGGCTTACGCAATTTAGACTATAAATACGCATAGGCAGGTGCCCCTTATAACCGAAAAGATATCGTTTCCAAACACACCAAACGTAAGACACTAAACCCTTGTCTGAATCTTCCCAATCTGATTAGGGTATTTCATCTTCCCAACAAGGTACGCTAGATATTTCTAAAAAGATTTGTAAGTTTTCATCTGCAATCTTTTGTATGTACCACCATGGCTACTGAGATCAAAGATGGTAACCTTGGAAAACTCGACTACTTGTCACTTGTATCGAAAGTTGCCACTGAGGTAGAGTCTAATTTAGGGGTGTCAGACAAGGCCGTGGCCGAATTCCTTGTAGACATGGGCAAAAATTTCGACACAGTTGAAGAATTCAACACAAAGTTGAAAGAAGAGGGTCTAGAGGTTCCCGATTACTTCGTAAATACCCTGATCAAGTTAATTCACGCGATCTTGCCGCCAAAATCGAGACCCAAATCGGATAAAGGGTCGAAAAATAAGAAGTTTTCGGCGTCGGGTATTTCAGATGGGAAGGAGAGGGTGAAGGAGCTGGAGAGGGAGATTCAGTTGGAGGCGAAGGAGAAGCAGCGGAGAGACGATGATAGAGATAGGCATGCGAGGAGGAGAAATAGAGAGAGTGACGATGATTGGGATAGAGATAGAGATAGAGATAGGCATGGGAGGAGGAGTTACAGAGAGAGAGACGAGAATGATGGAGGTAAGAGGCGTAGAGATAGGGACTATGATGGTAGAGGGGATCATAGAAGTAGGGAAAGGCGCGATGCTAGACATGAAAAGTATGGTAAGAGGGAGGAAGATGATACGAGGGGGAGACGAAAGATGAGTGATAAGGAGCTGGAATTGTATGCGGTGTATAAGGGGAGAGTGTCGAGAGTAATGGACACTGGTTGTTTTGTTCGCCTCGATGATTTTGGTGGAAAAGAGGGTTTGGTGCACGTGTCACAGATTGCGACTAGGAGGAGTGGCAACGCAAAGGATGTTGTGAAACGAGATCAAGAGGTGTTGGTGAAGGTGATTTCTATGTCGGGTCAGAAGCTAAGTCTTTCCATGAGGGATGTTGATCAGAAAACTGGTAGTGATTTTCTGCCATTGAAGAAGAGCCCTGAGGATGGTAATTTCAGGGCAAATCCTGTACGATCGGATCACGGGGGGCCAACTTATAGGATAGGTTTATCAGGGATTAGAATCGGTGAAGACGACGTGGCTATCTCATCACGTGGACCGCTGAAAAGAATGAGTTCACCTGAAAAATGGGAAGCCAAACAGCTGATAGCTTCAGGTGTTTGGAGTGCCACGGAGTATCCGATGTTTGACGAGGAAACAGAGGGAGATGGAATGCTATACCAAGAAGGGGGTGTAGAGCAAGAGCTTGAAATTGAATTGAATGAAGATGAGCCGGCATTCTTGCAAGGGCAGAGTCGATACTCTATGGATATGTCACCTGTCAAGATCTTTAAGAATCCTGAGGGGTCCATGGGTCGTGCAGCGGCCCTTCAGTCAGCCCTCATAAAGGAAAGGAGGGAAGTAAGAGAACAGCAGCAGAGAGCAATGCTTGACTCCATCCCGAAAGATCTTAATCGTCCATGGGAAGATCCGATGCCTGAGACAGGCGAGAGGCATCTCGCGCAGGAGCTAAGGGGCGTTGGTTTATCCGCCTATGATATGCCTGAGTGGAAGAAGGATGCTTTTGGTAAAGCCCCGGCATTGGGTCAGAGGTCAAAGCTGTCGATTCAAGATCAAAGGCAAAGCTTGCCCATTTCCAAGTTGAAGAAGGAGCTGATTCAGGCTGTAGTTGATAATCAGGTCTTGGTTGTCATTGGTGAGACTGGTTCAGGCAAGACAACTCAGGTGACACAGTACCTATCTGAAGCAGGTTACACTACCAGGGGTAAGATTGGATGTACACAACCCCGTAGGGTGGCTGCAATGTCTGTGGCCAAGAGGGTTGCGGAAGAGTTTGGCTGCCGATTAGGAGAGGAAGTTGGATATGCCATTCGTTTTGAGGATTGTACTGGACCAGATACAGTGATCAAGTACATGACTGATGGGATGCTTCTGAGGGAGATTTTGATCGATGAGAATTTGTCTCAGTACTCGGTGATAATGCTGGATGAAGCTCATGAGAGGACGATCCACACAGATGTGTTATTCGGGCTACTGAAGCAGCTTGTAAAAAGGAGACCCGAGCTTCGTTTAATTGTCACATCTGCCACATTGGATGCAGAAAGGTTTTCTGGTTATTTTTACGACTGCAATATTTTTACCATCCCAGGAAGAACTTTTCCTGTAGAGATACTCTACGCCAAACAGCCTGAAAGTGACTATCTAGATGCAGCTCTGATCACTGTCATGCAGATCCACTTGACAGAACCAGAAGGTGACATCCTAGTCTTTTTGACTGGTCAGGAGGAGATCGATCACGCATGCGAGTCTCTTTATGAGAGAATGAATGGGCTAGGTAAGAATGTTCCTGAACTGATTATTTTACCTGTTTACAGTGCCCTTCCTAGTGAAATGCAATCCCGGATTTTCGAACCAGCCCCTCCAGGTAAGAGGAAAGTGGTTGTTGCGACCAATATTGCTGAAGCTTCCTTGACGATTGATGGGATATTTTATGTCATTGACCCTGGGTTTGCAAAGCAACTTGTTTATAACCCTAAACAAGGGCTTGATTCACTGGTTATAACCCCTATCTCCCAAGCGTCAGCCAAACAACGAGCTGGGCGTGCTGGGCGTACGGGGCCAGGAAAATGTTATCGGCTTTACACTGAGAGTGCTTTCCACAACGAGATGCCACCTACCTCAATTCCAGAGATCCAGAGGGTAAATCTTGGTACTACTACGCTTAACATGAAAGCTATGGGGATAAATGATCTCTTATCTTTCGATTTTATGGATCCACCTTCTCCTCAAGCTCTCATATCCGCTATGGAGCAACTTTACAGTTTAGGAGCTTTGGATGAAGAGGGACTTCTTACCAAATTGGGTCGGAAAATGGCAGAATTTCCACTGGAACCTCCGTTGTCGAAGATGCTCCTAGCCAGTGTAGATCTTGGTTGCAGTGATGAGATTTTGACCATTATTTCTATGCTTCAGGCAAAAAATATTTTCTACAGGCCCAGGGAAAAACAAGCTCAGGCAGAGCAAAAGAGAGCGAAGTTTTTCCAGCCTGAGGGAGATCATCTGACTCTACTTGCTGTTTATGAGGCTTGGAAAGCGAAAAGCTTTTCTGGGCCATGGTGCTTTGAGAATTTTGTGCAGTCTCGATCTTTAAGAAGGGCACAAGATGTCAGGAAACAGCTTCTCTCCATCATGGACAAGTAAGATCTTCCACCTTGCTTAAAGTGTTTTCCTTTTCAGTCAAATTCTTTTGTCAGTTTAGCATGGGTTTTCCTCTGGCATTTCTTGCGCTTATTGGTTTGCTGATATCCCTATTGTAAGGTTGCTAGCATATTTCTTCTTCTTGTCTTAGCTCTATCATGTTGCAAATGAAATTTCAGGTGGAAAAATATATGAAAATCATGTCCATTTGATATTTTCTTGAGAAACTTTGTTTTCAGTAGCGACTTCTTTTCGGTGGAGAGCTGGTTTTTATATTTTAGTCTTCATAATTCCTATACTAGAAGTTGGAATTAATTGTTTTGCATATCTTGAAGCGTCGTTTTATATTATGTTCTCGACTCTTGATCGATATGCCCAGTGATGTTTATGCTATAGCAAAGAAGATACCTCCTTCAGAGCCTGTTTAGCATTTAAATTTGTTGGACTGATGGAACATGTAGCTAAGAAGTGATGAAATAGCTGTAGTTTTTTCTCAAGTTGTAGGGAGTTAGTGGCTTGTAAAGACTCCATTGTTCTTCCCCCATATTGAAAGTTTATACTATTAGAAACCTTAAATTCCTTCCGTTGTCAAGCAAAAAACTCAACGCTCTGGTTGTTCAGGTACAAATTGGATGTTGTGAGTGCTGGAAAGAACTTCACAAAGATAAGGAAGGCAATAACGGCAGGATTCTTCTTCCATGCAGCTAGGAAGGATCCACAGGAGGGTTATAGAACTCTAGTTGAGAACCAACCTGTTTATATATATCCAGGCAGTGCTCTTTTTCAGCGACAACCAGACTGGGTCATCTACCATGAGCTGGTAATGACAACAAAAGAATATATGCGTGAAGTTATGGCGGTTAATCCCAATTGGCTCGTGGAACTGGCTCCGAGATTCTTCAAAGTTGCAGATCCTACGAAAATGAGCAAGCGCAAGCTTCAAGAACGCATTGAACCACTTTACGATAGATACCATGAGCCTAACTCTTGGCGTTTGAGTAAGAGGCGTGCTTGATTCATGGTTCATTTGCCATGTATGGAACTTTTTACTTCACCATAATGTATCCCCCTGCCATGTTCTACATTGCTCTGTAATTTCAAAGAGGTACTGGTCTGGCACTTCTAATTCAACATGTAAACTTTCTTGTTACCATCTGATGGTGGCTGGATCGGCTGAGATATGCGTACGCGTAAAATATTTTTACTTCGAATATTATCCAGGTAACGCAATTGCCAACGAGGAATGCTGGCTTCGCCTTGATCTCTCTTTGAATGTACTTGGGATCAATTCTTTTCAATGAAGTGCTAGTTGAATAGTTCAATTTCTTCATGCTTATGGTGAACAGTTCCTTTAACCAAAGGGAGGTTTGGACTTCGGAAAGGATACTAGAACAATTTGACTGTGGAAAGGATAATAAGCTGAAAATTAACCACACTCGTGTTACTTTCTAAATTCACGCAGTCGAGTACGTAAGGGATTAGATGGACGCGACCAACCTCCGATTTACCAACAGTAACACTGACACATTATTCTCTTCAACATATCCCACCAATAGCGTGCCCGTTCTTTGTGGTCGATCGGCAAAGAAAAGTCAGAATAAAAGATTTCGGGTTCCTTAAAAAAGGCTTGGTTGCTACGTTGCATCTTCCAACTGTTTTCTTCTTTCTAAACGATTCAACTGACCACCTATCATTCATTCATTCACCTAGCTTTGCCAACGAATGCACAACATATCTAAGAAATCGAGGCAATGCTCTTGCACGCTACATTGTTTAACAAACCCATCGTAAGTTTGCTAAAATTATGTACTGAAACCAATTTACTTTCGACGAGCATGCATCTAAGGAAAACGAGTTGCACAAATTCTTATAACTTTACCCCCGGCACATGTTCAAAGGATCAGGGCAGGGTGAGGTGAAGAAATGTGAGAACGACTAGTATTTAGAGATACGAACAAACATGGGAACACTACTGTGGCTCCCCCGAACTTGTTTGCTTCTGAAAATTCTGGTTGTTTGTTATGGCAAGAGTCCTTTGGACATAGAGAAGCACAAAACAGTTGTGGTTGTGAGTAAAAAGTGATGCAAAGGAAGTGGGTCCGCAGTAGACGTGGAGGTGTTACAAGGAATGCAGAGTCAGATGTCAAGTACGCTGATGTGGGACAGAGCAAGGATGGAGCAAGGACAGAGACCAAGGACTTTCAGGATAAAGCCTGAGGAGTGGCAGTACTGCAAGGGCGATGGCGCGGGGTAAATACACGATGACAGTCACAGTCTAATACTTAAGTCCAGAGTCAAGGTTCTACATTAGGGTTCTATGTGTTCTCTCTCTAGAATTCTAGAGTGAGAAAGTGACTGTGACAGTGACTTATGTTCTTCTGTCCTCCAAATGAATTCTCAAGTCCCCTACTGATAGGGGTTGAGATGATAATGTCATCAACTGACATGTGGCACTCCCTAAGAGTGACACATCACCCAGAGGCCCACAGATACCGATGGCCCACAGACTGTCGGTTCGCATATTCACTCGACCTGCTCCTCATAGCATCGCACTGTCTGTCTGGAAAGACTGGCCCACACACCGCTTATGTGGCCAGAGAGCCCCCTTAATCTAGCCACCAGTCCAAAGCCCTCACAAAGTCCCAGAGTGAGTCGAGAGACGCCAAGGACCTGAGAGTGGTGGGGAAGGCCTGACACCTAATTGCCAGGTGGACTAGGCGCGATGCGCGATGCCCTCCGGGGACCTGCTCCCATCTCGGAATGACCCGGGAATCATAGTCCATAGGGTTGTCGATGAAAAGCCTCAGTACCGGAGCACGTAGACTAGTCATGCAGACACCTTGGCGAAGATAGTGTCTTATAGAGCGAGCCTATCCAACGAGTGAGTCCTCATGTCGAAGCACTCGGAGCGCGCCAAGTTAATGTCCTAGAAGAGTCGCTTACCTGAAGGGCCGAAGTAGTGTCCGGAAAGAGTCGTCTGCTCGACATGCCTAGGTAGTGTCCCTAGGGAGTCGCCTACTCGACAGGCCGAGGCAGTGACTCGAAGGAGTCGTCATGCCCTAGCACTTGGAGCTCTATTGTGGAGATATTGTTCCGAAGAAGTCGTGTATTCCTACGGGATGCTACACACTCCGGGGAGTAGATCGAATCATGTTCTACGACCAAGGCAAGGTGCGTATAGTGTGGTGAAATGATGGACCAATGCGGGGGCGCGGTAATATGACAAGATGCCAGGGGGCGCGATTGTATAAGTAGTGCGGCGTATAGGCAAGGCTGATGTGTGTGGTGCTGGGGGCACGTGACATAAGAACATCAAACGGGCACTGCGACGGGTGTCTAGGAATCGGGCGTCGTACCGGGAGCACGTGACACAAGAACAACGCACGGGCATGGCAACCGGTGTCGCGGAGTCGAGCAGTGTGCTGGGGGGGCACATGATGCAAAGACGACGTACTGGTGTCGCGGAGACATGCGTTGTGACAGGGGCAAGTGACGCGGAGACGGGGCTCGGGTAGCGACTAACGTGATAGTCGGGGTCGAAATGTGCACAGCCAGATTGGGATAGCCGGGGCCCAAATGTGCGTAACCAGATTATGATAGCCAAATGTGCATAGCCATGTTGGGATAGTAGAAGTTCAAATGTGCATAATCAGGCTGAGATAACAACAAAAAGTGATCGTAAAAGGAAGGTTATTTTTTGTCATTTAGAATTGGCTTTGGTTTCTATCTAATGTTCATTTCTCGCATCATTTGAGAGTGAAAGATGGACGATCTCTTGAGCCGAAAGTTCAAGGGACCAAATTGGCCTGTTCTAAACTACCAAATCCATAGACCATATGGTATAAGATAAACTAGGCCCATAGTCAGAAGGCCCATGAATAGATGCTTGGTTTTGTAGGCTCTGCTCTTGCATAAAAAGCCAGTATCTTAAATATGGTCACTAATGGCCTCTTCAAATTCACCATTTGCATTTAATCTTCTCTCCTCTTCTTCACCCTACCCTTCTTCTCCATCTCTCTACTTTCTCACTCCTAACCATAGATCCCAGTCGTCAAAAAGTTTCAAACTTTGGTGTTCTCGTCACGCAATTCAACTTGAAACCCACCAAATTCACACCCCAAAGAAAAAACGAAAACCTAGACCTAGCTTCTTAGAACAAATTCATGATAAATGGTCGCAAAAGCCCACTTCCCTGAGACAAACATTCCCATGGCAAGAGCAAGAACAAGAGAAAGAAGCAATGCAAGAAGAAAAAGAAGAAGAAAAAAGTAAGCATCTTTCTGGTGCTGGTGGGTCCGAGCCAAGAATTGAGGACAACTCAGTGGGTTTTGGCTCTGCAAATCGTGTTATGGTAGCTCCTTGGGTTCAAAGAAGCAAACCCATAAAACAAAATTTTGATTCTGCAAGGAGGAATTCGCAGAATAGTGATGATATAAGCAAAAGAGTCTCAAGTAGTTTTGTTGAAGAAGTGGGAAATTCAGAAAAAGAAGTGATATTTGATGGAAAATTTGAAGAAATTGGTGTTGACGTTGATGAAGATGCAAAAACCCCACATGTGTTTTCAGAGAAAGAGAGGAAAGTGTCTGTTAGTGACCCAAAAATTGAAGGTTTTGAGGGTTTTAGTGACAAATGTGATACGATGAGATTGCCATGGGAAAGAGGAAGTGGTGTGAAACCTGTAGAGGGGGATGGGTTGAGGAAGAGCAACATGAAAATGGCGGAAGAAACGATGCCTGAACCCGAATTGAAGAGGCTTAGGAATGTGGCATTGAGGATGGTAGAGAGATTTAAAATTGGAAAAGCCGGTATAACACAGGCATTGGTGGATTCCATTCATGAGAAGTGGAAGAAGGATGAGGTGGTCAAGTTGAAATTTGAAGGGCCTCCTACATTGAACATGAAAAGAACCCATGAAATCTTAGAGGTTGGTGTAGCTTCAGCTTTTCTATATAATATATTTTTTTAATAGTCTAGATTCTTACCATTGCAGACAAGAAAAGTGAAGAAAATGAACCTTAACTTGACATAAAATTGGTAATTCTTTACCCTCATACGGTCTCTAGTTAGTGTATGTTTTGTAATGACATCCAATCAGGGAATGAGCTTCTAACCATATTTTTCAATGCGTTTTTGACTTCCTTTGGTTGTAAGTGTGAACTTTTTTTGTTCGTGGATTTAATAGACTGGTTTCTTTCATTTACATCTGATTTTCTCTCATCAGCGTAGAACGGGAGGTATTGTAATCTGGAGATCGGGCAGTTCAGTAGTCTTATTCAGGGGAATGACCTACAAGCTTCATTGTGTGCAATCATATAATAAGCAAGTTCAAGCAAATACGAATGCATCACGATCTTCAAAAGATTTAGAGGATGATTGTACTCTGGGGGCTGGACAAAATGGTTCCACTAGTTCGCTAGGATCATCTAGTGCTGGGTCAGCAAGATATGCTAAGGATCTTTCTGAAGAAGAACTGATGGATTTAAGTGAGCTCAATCTTCTGCTAGATGAGCTCGGACCACGATTCAAAGATTGGTCAGGCCGTGATCCACTGCCTGTTGACGCAGACTTGCTTCCTCCTGTGGTCCCTGGATACAAACGTCCTTTCAGACTTCTTCCATATGGGGTAAGACATGGTTTACGAGACAAGGAGATGACCTTTTTCCGTAGGTCTGCAAGAACAATGCCTCCACATTTTGCCCTTGGTATGCACGAAATGATGATTACTCTTTTCTGGTAATGAGGTTAATTTTTGGTTACGGACATTGTTTATGCATGCTTTGTGTAGGAAGAAATAGAGAACTGCAAGGTCTGGCCGCGGCTATGGTTAAGCTATGGGAAAAAAGTGCTCTTGCAAAGATAGCCATCAAGCGCGGTGTGCTGAATACTTTGAATGAAAGGATGGCAGAAGAACTCAAGGTTGAAAGTTCAATTATGATTTCTTTTACTCTGTTGTTTAACTTAAAATTGATAGTATAGCTTTTCGGTGGTAGAACTGGTACCATTTCTTAACGGATGAAGGTATACAACAACATTAAAATGTTAGAGCTATTTGCATCATTTAGAGCTGAGTTTGTAAATTTACTTGGTCTAACCTATAGCATTCGATAGGTTGGTAAAAGAAAAATGCTAATTTCCGTACACAAGTTTAACATTCCTTCTCTCATCAGTAATCTCATGGTGAAGGGAATAATTTTCAAAGTGAGGCTGGTTATGCATTATGCTATAATCTGGATTATTTTTTTAGTGCTTCTCTATTTGTTGAATCTTTGTAAAGCAAATTAGAGTCCAATATACTTATGCACATTGATGGAAAGTGCCTTGAAGATTCTAATACGCACATGCATATTGTTTAAATTTCTAATGTTCCATGAGGATTTCCTTGTTCCACCAAAAAGAACGAAACATATGCATGATCTGCATGGTGCTTCTTGCTGTACGGTTTATGTATTCTTCAAAGCTTGCTAGAATATATATGTTGGAAGGTCGAATGACCTCTTTTCCTTGTTTTTTTTTTCTTCTTTTCCTGACAATGTCTTCTAGTGTCCTCTGCTCTAGCTGTGCTCGTCCCAATGCTCTGTTAATATGCTATTCCGAACGTTAGCAGTTATGAATATCTATTGCTTGTTAGTGAGGATTTCTTTTGGCATGAAACCTGCCAGTTCTTTAAATTAAAAAAGTAACAAGGGGGAACATAAAGCCATACCTACTAAGAGGAGGCCAAAAGGTTACAAAGGAAGAAATAACACTTTGTCTTGCCATCACGGTGAACCCTCAAAACAATGCAGGTAAATGACTTAATGAGCATTCCCATTTCTATTCTGTGCAGTTATTGACAGGCGGAACACTGCTTTCTAGGAACAAGGATTATATAGTTTTTTACAGGGGTAACGACTTCTTGCCACCTGGAGTTACCAAGGCACTAGTGGAAGCCCAGACATTGACTGCTCTACGACAAGATGAGGAGGACGAAGCACGGAAGAAAGCATCAAGTTTAGTTGATTCAAATGCTGAAGCTGCTAAACGCCGACTCATTGCAGGAACCCTTGCTGAAACCTTGGCAGCAACCTCACGCTGGTGTAAACAACCTAGCAGTGAAGAGAGAGAGAAACAGATGAGAGATGCAGCTTTGGCTAGACATACTTCACTGGTCAGATATTTGGAGAAAAAGCTCGCTCTTGTAAGTTATAAAAGTACTTATACGAGTGATGCATTCTGGGACTTGCATAAACTCTTTGCAGCGCTTTCTGACGTTTGATATTATTTCCACATTTCGTATCATTGCAGGCCAAGGGGAAGGTCAGAAAGGCTGAGAATGCATTAGAAAAAGTGCAGAAGTACCTTGAACCCAGCAAACTCCCAGCTGATCTTGAAACCTTAACTGATGAGGAGAGATTTTTATTTCGTAAAATTGGCCTTAGTATGAAGCCTTACTTGGTTCTAGGTAAGGATGACCATTTCTATTCTTAGCCTGTTGTTTTCACAAACACATCCAAGTTTATTATGGTCATGTTTCAGGGAGGCGAGGGATATTCGATGGTACCATTGAAAATATGCACTTGCACTGGAAGTTTCGGGAGCTGGTAAAGATAATTGTAGAACGGAAAAGATTCGCACAGGTCAAGCATATTGCAATTTCTCTGGAGGCTGAGAGTGGTGGAGTGTTGGTGTCTTTAGACAAAACTACCAAAGGCTATGCAATAATAGTTTATCGTGGAAAGAATTATCAGCGTCCTCTTGGATTGAGGCCCAAGAATCTTTTGACAAGACGGCAGGCTTTAGCCCGGTCAATTGAATTACAGAGGCGCGAGGTATAGTACTTCATATGCATCTCTATGTTTAGATTCATGAAAGATTCTTTTCGAAAGTGTACTGCACCATGTGGTTTGAGACGACTGTTTGGTCATTGATGCCTGTTCAAACATTTCAGGCGCTAAAGCATCATATCACGGAGTTACAGGGAAAAATTGAAAAGCTGAAGTCTGAGCTAGTATGACTTAATCTTTTACTGTAGCATGCAATACGGGACATGACTTTGTGAAAGACTATAGAGTTCACTTATTTATTTCTGCCAAATTTGCAGGATAATATGAAGACATTGAAGGAAATTGATGAGGAGACCTTGTACTCGAGGGTAGATAATTCTTCTGATGACGATGATGACGAAGACATCGAAGAAGTAAGAACTAAGAAGTCATCTTTCATACTTGCTCTTGAATAAGATTCCAATAGGGTTTTGAAACCATTTACATTTTTCTCCTGTGCCAGTCATCACATTACTTCTTTTCATGCCTCGTTCAGTCTCGTGTCTTTCACTATCTATCTTTGTGAGTTTAATTAAATTCACACAAGCCGATTTCTAACTGTCGTCCTTCTGTTTGTATTCTAAATCTGAACGGCATTGTATAAGATACCCAAATGCCGCCATTCTTCTCTTAAGGTCTTGTCTAACAGAAATACTCCGGTTTATAAGCAGGGTGAAGATGAAGAAGCATACCTTGAAATATACAACAGCGGCGACGAGGGTGGCGATACTTGAAGCGACACGATCATGAGAAAAAAGATGATCCATTTTGGTAGTTTTACACCAAAGGGTTGCAGCTGAGAAGATCTTAGGACGAGGGAAATGAATCTCAATGTGGTAGAATGGTGGAGATGATTCATGTATTTAATCCAACACCCGTTTGCACTACGGAAACGTGCCAAAAGAGAAGATGTCCAGAGGCAATGGGTGTCGAAATCGCATACATTTTACTGCAGCTGTAGATGGATCATGAATATTACACTTCACTCTGGTTGTGATTTGTGCATAGTATACCAAGAAGCTCAAGTCATTAAAATGGCTTTTAAATGTTCTCCAGCCGAAGGGAGTCTCACACTGAACAACACCCCCACCCCCATACTTCCTTTTAATATTGTTGGAAATATGTTGGTATCCAACAAATTACTTGTTGCAACTTTTTATGATGCACGTGATCCTCTTATTTTATCCGTTGTTTGTAATCATAAAATTGTTGCATTGTCCACAAACGTGATACGTGGTCTGGGAGGATTTTGGAGAAACGTATGAATATGGTCCGTGGTAACAGTCATACACAGATTTAGTCCCTGTAGTGAATCTCAAACCAGTTTGAACATGGTGTTTTTGTCTACTAGGCTTACATAACAAAGTTGTGGGAAACATAGATATATAAAGCTATTTACAAGTACAGAATGGGAAGCACGCCTCCATACAGAAAGGAGCATGCAAAGAGGATGACTAACGATCTGGTCCAAACTGCACCTGGTGCAATGCTCAAAAAACCTTGCCCAACTGCGGTAGCAATTTGCAGCTACAATGGCAGCATCAGGAGCGATAGCAGTGCTAGGCTCCAAAACCTCAGCCGGCACCCAGTATATCTAGTTCACATGCTGCAAACCATCTTCTATGAATGGCAAAACAACTGAAGCTAATTCAGCTTGATGTGCAGTGTATCCATGATTGGATCCTTCTATGACATGTAATTTGTGGTTAGGTATGAGCTTGGCAAACTCAAAGGCATCTTCAACAGGGATGACTTCATCAGCAGATCCATGAACTGTCAAGACCCTGCATACAGAGTGGCGTCATTTATGAAAATCTCTAAACTGAGCAATGACAAGCTCCTCTCGGATTATAAATCCATAGAAAATTGTAAGTTCACACCAAACTGCAGCAGGCTTCAGTATCTGCAGTTCAGATGCATATATTCAAAGCATGCAGTTCAGTGCACCATGTTCTTGGTAGCACATGTAGATTCAAATCCAAATTTGTTGACTGCACTGCTGGTACCTTAAAATCTGCATTTGCTATTTCTTCTATTATTACCTTGCCTCGTTGAAATTGTAATCTCCATAAATCACATAAAAAATGGAAAAAGAGAGGTCTCCCTGGTACTCTTTAATATGTGAATACGGAGGAGTATCTGATAGGCTAGGTTGTGACTACATGCAGCATTACAATATCATTTAAAGTGCCTTTTGTATCTGATAAGGACCCTTTACTCATCTTACAAGTCATTATTTATCTTCACGCGTGCCATGGTGTCGTCTCTACTTAAATTGAGCCTTTCTGATATAAAAAAGAGACGTCTGATTGACTTAAGAAACTCACAATTGAGATAAATGAATTTACTGACACTAAGCAAGGCAAGAGAGGCTAGGACAGAAGGATGATACTCTCTACTTACAACAACACTAGCTACCAAGTTGATGGTGTTAGATGGGCATGCTTGCGGGAGAGTTGCACACTAAGGCAAAACTTCTCTAATTGCGGCCATAATCACTGCTATTGTTTAGAAAAGCTAATTGCAGAAGATAGGTGAATGTAGTTGGCCTCTATTCCTTGGGAGTAAGGCTGGCAAGGTAGAATGTATATAATTCCAAACAGATTATGAGAATATACGACGAAACTGCAGAAGATAGGTGAATCCGAAGGCTTGCTTCTTGCATGTTCGTATTTAAGCGATCCATTAAACCTTCCTCAGTCACACGGAAGTAGACCTGACCTGCAGGAGTAGACTACTCATCAACCTTTTTTACAATAGCATTACAAAAATCTTAAGCAAGCCATCATCTATGTTTGAGTTTCTTACATGCCATTAGTAATTAGTACATCAAAAGGAGTCCATATGGTAATAAAACCAGACTTTACAAAGTAGATGAGTAATTTGTGATCATTCTAGTGGGATGGTCTTAGTCTCTCAATTGAATTCATGTCATAGTTGAGATATAATGGACCACATATTTAGAAGAAAGACTATATTTTGCGGTGGTCGAAAGAGTATTGAAAAAGCTCAGAAAGCGGAACTACTAATTACACCATTTGACCGGAGATTTTAATTTACTCAGGATATTTGGCAATTAAACTTTTTTTAGAAATTCTCCATACTTTTTATTGCCAACACATTTTTAGAACTGAACAAAATACAAATAGGTAATTTACCACACTCTCACACACAAGTTTATGAAAATGTACTAGCAAAATACAAGTACGCGTGCAAATCATGAGAATGGCTAAAATGCAAATCTACGAGCACATAAAAATTATAGGGACGGCTTAACTTGAAGTTATTGTTGAAAAAATAAACTTGATCTATTTTATTTGTCATTAGAGTGTTGCATTAGTGGCTTATGTTAGTGGGTCAAACAGCCTTTTCTTAGTGGTGCATTTGTGGTGTAAGCTACAAGTACATTGGTGTCATGTGTGCTTATTGCAAGTAGTGGCTAGTAAGTTGTTGAAGTAGGTCAGTGATAGTTTTATTAGAAGGCTAGCAGGGGACACTGACAGCCCTCAGTGAACACGAGAGGTGCAAGGGCAATGTGTTTGCGAGAGCCTGCCTCTTACTAATCTCTGTCATTGTGGTTCTGTTGCTGCAAGCAAGGATACAAATAGATCACCAAAATTGCATTGTAATCCTTGCTTTCCTTATGTTGTTCTTATGTTGTTCGGTGTTACCGAAAACAAATGAGAAGAAAAACAAATAAACCGCTGTCATCAATCAGTACTTTTCAAACGCTTGGGCATCTCTCTCTCTCTCTCTCTCTCTCTAGACATCACCATCTACAACCAGCCCCTTCATCTGGACACATCAACATCTACCAGCAGCCCCTTCAACTTCTGGACACATCACCGTCTACAACCATTTGTGAAGCCGTGAACGGATGGTGCCCCTCATTCTCTAAGCGAGAGAGAAGGAGGCAGTAGGTGGGCACGTGCCCCCCTGTGCCCCCCGCTGCCTCCGCTACTGGGGGTGGGCAACTACCCACTGCGTACCCACTCTCTCTGAAAATCGCGCTCTCAAAACAGTTCTCGCACACGGCCAACCTGACAAAAAATCTTATACACTCCTTAACGGGTACCGACACTCTAGAATTTATAATAATTTACACTAAAATACTCTTATAGCTTAAAATATTATTAAAAGTCAAAATATGCATTTTCTGAATTTTTGAATATTTTTCGAATTAAAATAATTTCTTTAAATACAATGAAAACCCAATAATAGCCATAATTACTTCCAGCTGCAAAAAAAGTCCCATAATATTTATGAGAACATTAAAGTATATATAAAAATTATAGAAATAAAAATCAGAATTTAAAAGACATAAAAATATTTTTAGATTTTTCGTTTTGCTAAAACCAATGCGATATGGAAATCATAGCAAAACAACTCCAAAAATCATCAAATTCAAACTAAGTCTTATTTATACCATAAGAACATTACCCTAATTTTTCCCAGAACATTTTCTGGGTTTAAAGGCTCCAAAAGAATTTTCCAAATCTGAAATTACAGAAAATACTAAAAATTCATACGATCTCAGAAAATTATAAAACTTTGCCAAGAATTCTAATATGGTCAAATGTATTATACTGTAAATTTTTACTTGCTAACGATAAGCCTACGTTAACATATGCACGTGCAAAACTTAACGCTAACTCAAATACCCGCTCGGTTCTCTTCTTCTTCCTTTCTTTTCTTTCTCTCCACCAGCTCGTGGTTACTGTTCACGCAGCTTCCTTTGCTCCCCATTTTCATCTCATTCTCCTTCCTCTGTAACACCACTTCGTGGTTACTGTTCACGCAGCTTCCCTTGCTCCCCATTTTCATCTCATTCTCCTTCCTCTGTAACACCACTTCGTGGATATATATTACATACACACACACAGGTTCACACACACATCACCACACATAGCACTCACATACACACATTACACTACACTCATGCACTCATGGTTACACTCAAAATGGGTTTACACTACTGGTGTTACAGCAGCAGGGTGGGGGGTGGAGTGGGGGTAGGCAGAATTTTGGAGGGGGAGGGGTCTGAAGGGATTGGGGGAGAAGGAAGAGTTGGGCGGGGAAGGGTATTTTGGGGAAGGGGAAATAGTGAGTTTCAAAAAACTCATTTTTTTTCAATCCAACCCACTTTTCAGAGATTTCAAAGTTACCTCCCCTCTTTTCACAATTTCCCCAAAAAAAACCACCAACCCCAAAAATTTTACCCAAAAACCCACTTTTTCCTAATTTTCCCTTTTCTTTATCACGTGTAAAAGGCTTTGCTGTTGCTGCCTCACCCTTTGCTCTTTTTTAGTTGGTCTTGTTCTCTCCCTAAAAAGCATGCCATTGTAGACTACCTCTCTCTCTAAAAAGTAGGTTTTCTCTCTCCTCAGCCCTCTCTTCCGTTGGGTCTTCTGGCTGATCGTGCAGCCTCGGGGAGGTACACCATTTTATATAAAAATTACAAACTCCGAAACAGAGGAAATATATACAAGATAGAGATGGGGAATGGGGACAGGGGACAGGGGACAGGGGACAGGGGAGGGGGGAGGTAGCCCAAAAGAAGTACTCTCTCTAGTAGGGATCAAAAGCAGTCGTAGGCAGAAGAAGAATAATTCGAACTTGCAGTCCTCTCTCTCTCTCTCTCTCTCTCTCTCTCTCTCTACCCTCCTGCAGACTTCTCAATGTGCTCTCTTTCTCTCTCTCTCTCTATCTCCCTAAATGCACACCGATGTCCGCCTATGGGCAAATGTTAGGATCAGGCGCTTAACACCGTTCTATTGAGAGGAACCGAAACGATTAGTGCGTTATTATGGTAGAAGTATGTGACAGGCGACAAGTATGTTTTTTGCAAAAGAACTTAGATGATTGAGTTTTATTTTTAACATTTGAGCTTCACGACTCACAAGTGTCAACAAAGTGATTTACATGCCAGTACTTAGAGATTCTTAGCGACGAAAGTTTAAATCAAATGGCTAAAAGTGAAATTCAAATTCTAAGTCTCTTTCTCTACTGCTAATTGAATACCAACTTTATCGCTAAGGTTGTCCTGTTAAATCATTCATGTGAGTATAAACACTGAACCGAATCATGGGAATGGTTTCCTTTCAGTTAAAATATTGAGAACGTTGAGCTTTCATTTTGAGCGCAAAAATGGTTTTGCGGCCTTGAGATATGAATTTTATGAGTAATAAGAGATATGAGGCTGTGAGCCGCGATTATTATCTTTAAAACTTTGGAACAAAATTCATGTATAGAAGGTGAGCAGCAAAATTCATGGTATATATTTTTATGTTCCAAAAAAAAAAAAAAAGGAAGGTGAGCAGCAATATATATTATTATTGATAACTAGAAAGGTTGTAATAGTCATTTTATGTACTCAGCTCTTGTAAGCTGTAACGGTCGATTTTAAGCTGAGTGTGAAGTGGGCCCAGCTTTAGTTTTGTTGGCCCTGAGCCTCATGTTGCCTTTATCTGCATCTTGGATTCATGATATTTTTGCAAATTATGTTTCGTTTCATGTTTAATTTCACACCGTGTTATATTGTTTATACACTTATTTATTAAATAAGTTATATATTATTAATACAATTATGGTGTGCAACAGAATATATAGTGTAGAAATAGACGCTTCTTTAGTCAATTACTCCATCTCCTTAGATGTAAATAATTGATAAAAATGCTAAAATTGTATTTTCACATTTGTTTTTTTCTTTTTTTTTTTGGTTACAATGAAGTAAAGACCATAGCACAACAAAAATTGCATAATTGAGTACTTTTAGAAGCAAAAAATATGTGCAGTATTTGAAAAATACTTTGTACTTTGTTTTGATGTTATTTAACGCGTAATAATGGTGTAAAACGTTCTTTTAAGGCACATTTACTCCAAATTTTTAGAGTGAAAGTGTCGTATTTACAATGGTAGTATAAGCCAAACTACTTGAAGTTGAAATCTGTTAAGGCTAGTTAGATATTTAGTCGGGAGATAAACTAGTCAAGCTTAACTGATCAAGGCTCGTACATTTACAATATTCGTTTTATGTTTTTATTTTCTATTTTAATTTTCATGATTTTCATATTCAGTTTGAAAATACGTTTCTATACTTTTATCATTTTCACAAAAAAGAAATTAGCTATTTTTCTTACATTGATTAAGTTTAGATGAAAAAAACTGAAAAAACCTCGAAGGTGTTTTCAGTTTTTTGTCACTATTTGAGTAATTTTACTCAAAACGAAAACAAAAAATGTTAAAAGTACACAAAAAAAGAATCTTTTTTATCATAGTTGCAGAAAACAGAAAACGAATATCATAAACGTACGGGCCCTTGCCTGAAAAGAATTTCTGATTTCTTGTTTCAACTCCCATATGAGATTTACTATTGGTTCGCATGGCAACAAATAAACATTAATGCACTTCAAACAAGAACATGAAACAAATAATGGGCGAATGTTATCAAATGTGAAGTAGCTCACTCTTTGTTTTGAAATAGTTTGTAGTGTTACATGCCGAAAGATATTGAGCGGACTTCGATTTGGTTTAAAAAAATCTCCTACAAAACGGGGCTGATGATAAAGGACAAAACTCTATTCGCCACGTGTTACAAGGAAAGAATGAAGAATGCTCTTTCCCGGGCCAAAGCCGATTGGATTCATCCAGACCACTCCGGCCTAAACGTTCCATGAGTTTCGTGCTTCCTTTAACTGCTACACTACCTTTTGCTAGTATTTACTTTAGACGATACATGTTCAGGACGGCCATTATTAATTTCTGATTGTATTAGTAAATGGAGTAATAACTTAGCTATTATTGTAGCTCTATTATTCTATAATAATAAGTTCTTCTATTTAATGTAAAAAGGATAAAAGGAGGTCTTAAGTAAATTACACACGAATCACATCTGATGAACAACTCTGCAGATGGGTGTCTTGTGGAAAGGACCATTTCCAGGCAAAAGAGCCCAAAAAAACACTTGTTGGCAGAGCCATCAAGTGAAAGTCCAGGGAGTGGATATTTGAACAAGATCTCTGATAGAGTTGTAAAGGACAATCATGTGGATTTTATTTTACATCAACAAGAATGTACACCTCTGGCTCGATGGCTTTGGTACCATCAACACAAACCCCCCCATCACACAATAAATGCATCAAATCATTACTCTTACACAGAGGAGGAGAAGAGAGGGGGTGGTATCGGCTGGCTGTGTTTGTTTTTTGGTGCGAAGGGTTTGGAGTTTTCCCATTTCATTAAGGTACATTACAGCAGATTGTACATGCCTGAGGGGAGATGGTGGGTGTGTGATACTATGAAAGATGGGCTGCGTTTGTTTTGTTTTGAATTTGGGATTTGTTTTTTGGGACAAGGATAGAACAGTGAGTTGCAGGGCATAGTTGTGGCTGTGGACAAAGGAGAGGGATATTTGGCAGGTGTGGTTTGTGGGGTGGAGTTTCCCAAGCAACCTTTGCCCAAGCGTGGAGGAGGGGTGCGTGTGGTAAGACCCACCATCAAAATAGATTCATGCATGCGTGCGATATGTTTTCGGAGTAAATATTGCATCGTTCTGATTCACTGGTTTCAGAGTATTTTGGATCGTAAAGTGAGGCGAGCGGATATGATAACAGTTGTGGCAAAAAAAAAGCATGGGAGTTTTTACGATAAATCTAAGAATTTGAGAAAAATAGAAAAAAAAAATCAATTTCAAAACAAATTGATCATATTTTCTTTTTGGGCTTTCTTAAAAAAATTGATCACTTTCTAAATTAAGAAATATCCTGTAAAAATATAATTTTATGTCTACCCTTTTTGCACTTATTTTTTTTTCTTTTCACATTTAATCATCCACCAACTCACTTTCTCTCTTCAGACCTACTTTCTTCCTCCCCTCTCTCTCTTGTGCGTAAAATAATTTTTTTTTAAATTTGACACATACTCTAAATAAACATGCAAGTTAAATACGATTGAATATTATTGGACGTATGAAATATTTTTTATTGTGTGTTGTGGGGGGGGGGGGGGGGGGAGGACAACTGCTATGATTCGATTCATCTGAGTTTAGTGCTTTCCTGGGGACATTTTGGTTCCCATGGACACTATTACCAAGAGAGGGTTAACATAGTAATTTCCTAATATAGAAAGGATGTCATTCATGTAAAAAAAAAAAACCTTGAGGTGGATTCAGGAGCCTCTCGGCATTTCCTAGAAAGTGAGGGGCTGGGCTGGCCCTTAGCAAGGTGCACTAAAGCTAAAAAAATGCATTTATTGCTAAAAGTGAAAAAAAAAATGGTGTAAACAACACATTTTCATTGGACAATGCACTTTTTGGCTAAGCATTGCAAATATTGTAGGGAAAATTAGGAAAAAGTGGGTTTTTGGGTAAAATTTTTGGGGATGATGGGTTTGTTTTGAAAACTTGTGAAAAAGTGGGGCAACTTTTAAAAACTTCTGAAAAAGGGGATGACTTGTGAAAAAATGGTTTTTCTTCTAATGATGACTTTTCATTTCCCATGCTATCCCTCCCCCTGTTTTGTCCCTTTCTTGATGGGAAGATGCGTTGGTGAAAATGTCACCAAGAGAAAACAAAAGGCATGAAGAAGAAGAAGAAGAAGATGGGTAAAGGTTAACAAGTCTGTGCAGTGGGAGTGGTACACTGTGCTTGCACAGTTGTACCACGTAGCTATGGGGCATCGTGCAAATCTCATAAAATTCTGAAACTTTACAGGAATATTTTTAGGACAATTATAGAATTACTGTTAAAATTTCAGATTTTTCTGATATCGTTTAATGTTTTCAATATGTTTTGAAAGTTCAGTTACTCTAAAATTAATTTGGAGCTCTTAAAATTCTTAATAAATTCTGGAAAATTTACTTTAATGATTTTATGATGTAAATAAGTTTCTGTTTAAGTTTCGTAATTTTTAGAGTTGATTTGATACTAATTCAATACCGCATCTGAATTAGAAAAATGGATGATTTTAAAATGGTTTCGTTACTTTTTAAATCCTAATTTCTGTTTCACTATTTTTCTTATATATTTTGAAGCTATCATGAAAATTATGGGACTCTGATTTGGGCTAGAAGCATTAATTGCTCTTTTTGGGTTTTTTTTTATGGTATTTAAGAAAATCGTTTTTAATTTGAAAATATTCAAAAATTCAGAAAATTTATATTGTAACTTGTTATGCTGTTTTAAGGTACAAAACCATTTTATAAGAATTTATTATCTTTCTAGAGTGTCTTAATGCGTTACAGAGTGTGCAAGGTTATCGGTTAGCTAGGTTTAGCTGCTCGAGCAATCCGGTTCGTTTTCGTTTACTTTAAGAGTGTCAGAGTGAGCAATGATTAAGATTAAGCATTATATTAATAGTTTGCGAGCAATCCGGATCATTTTCTCCTCGGCACCAACGTGTATATTTGGGTCGAAAAAATGCGGCCTAATTGAGAGGTGACAAAACGCGGCGCTTTTCATCACAAAATGGGTAAACCGCATCCGTTTCTTCAATCCCAACCCCCTTAGCGAGTTCCGCTTTTTTTAGGAGTCCCACCGAAGCAAAAGCAACGTTGTGCCCCCCGTAATTTTTACATAAAAAGACTGGGGCATTGGCAGAATCCGACATGCACTTTTGCATAAAATGACTTGTGTTTCTGCAGAAAGTGACTAGTTTCACCCAGACCGTGCTTCTACACCGTTCTTCTATGATTGATCGATAAACACACTCCGAAGCGGATCATTTTCTCCTCAGCACCTACATGTATATTTGGGCCGAACAAATGCGGCCTAATTGAGAGGTGACAAAACGCGGTGCTTTTCATTACAAAATAAGTTCATATATGATAAAAATTCTAACTTCTAAACATGCTTCATTTTGCTAACTGAAGTTCTAATGCTTAATTAATATGAGGTCAATTGATGGAAAAATGACATTCATCAAAATACGCATATTGATTGGCATAGGAGTCCGAGATCATAGTATTTTTTGTCCTATATTAACCCATGCACCCTCACTCTCGATGCCCAATTTTTAAGTGGCACATGTATGCTGATTCTCATCGATACATGACATTAATGACGTGATGAAAAGTCTCTAAGCCTATTGATAGTACAATGATTAAATCGATGCACAACGAGAAATAAACACTGAGCATCGAATAGGATTTTCAATAAACGTGTAAGGCTCAAAACAGGGTTTTCAAGGCAAACAATGCAACTTTATGAAAATAACAGAATCCAAAAGAATAGCGATAACAAATCAAGAGAATGTACGAAATCAAATATGAAGAGTTTGGTTCGGATAAAAATTCCTTAATACGATCCAGGTTATGCGCTCGCTGTTATTCAACTTTGTTCAAACCTCGAATTAACCTAAATGGAAAAATTAATTATTATAATTCAGTCTAACCTCACAAACTATTAATATAATGCTTAATCTTAATCATTGCTCACTCTGACACTCTTAAAGTAAACGAAAACGAACCGGATTGCTCGAGCAGCTAAACCTAACTAACCGATAACCTTGCACACTCTGTAACGCATTAAGACACTCTAGAATGATAATAAATTCTTATAAAATGGTTTTGTACCTTAAAACAGCATAACAAGTTACAATATAAATTTTCTGAATTTTTGAATATTTACAAAATAAAAACGATTTTCTTAAATACCATAAAAAAAAACCCAAAAAGAGCAATTAATGCTTCTAGCCCAAATCAGAGTCCCATAATTTTCATGATAGCTTCAAAATATATAAGAAAAATAGTGAAACAGAAATTAGGATTTAAAAAGTAACGAAACCATTTTAAAATCATCTATTTTTCTAAATCAAATGCGATATGGAATTAGTATTAAATGAACTCTAAAAATTACGAAACTTAAACAGAAACTTATTTACATCATAAAATCATTAAAGTAAATTTTCCAGAATTTATTAAGAATTTTAAGAGCTCCAAATTAATTTTAGAGTAACTGAACTTTCAAAACATATTGAAAACATTAAACGATATCAGAAAAATCTGAAATTTTAACAGTAATTCTATAATTGTCCTAAAAATATTCCTGTAAAGTTTCAGAATTTTATGAGATTTGCACGATGCCCCATAGCTACGTGGTACAATTGTGCAAGCACAGTGTACCACTCCCACTGCACAGACTTGTTAACCTTTACCCATCTTCTTCTTCTTCTTCTTCATGCCTTTTGTTTTCTCTTGGTGACATTTTCACCAACGCATCTTCCCATCAAGAAAGGGACAAAACAGGGGGAGGGATAGTATGGGAAATGAAAAGTCATCATTAGAAGAAAAACCATTTTTTCACAAGTCATCCCCTTTTTCAGAAGTTTTTAAAAGTTGCCCCACTTTTTCACAAGTTTTCAAAACAAACCCACCATCCCCAAAAAATTTACCCAAAAACCCACTTTTTCCTAATTTTCCCAATATTGTATCTCGACTAGTATTTAAAGTGGAGAAAGTGGAGATCGAGCAAAGTTAAGGCGCTCTCAAATTATGAAAAAATTTCTAAAAGGTCATTTTTTCACATTCAAAAAACGTGACAATGAAATCGAAAAAGAATAGCAACCCTAGGAGGGCTCCCCCACCCCACCCCCACCCCCACGCCCAACCTAGTACAGGTTACAATAATGAGTTGTTGACCAAGATACGAAGCATGGTTGCAATAATAATGATATGCATTTGCTTATGAGCCGAAACAAGTGAGTACAAAAATCAGCCCCCCAGTGGCAGTGGGTGCTCATTACCCCCACTCCCAACTCAACAGCTTTAATCTCATGATGTGTTGATTATTAGTTTCTTTTGCAATCCATGTCTTATAAGATGCCCATGGGGGAGGCAAAAGCATCCCCACAAAGCTAGGTCTCATAGGGAACCACCTATACTGTGTAGGCACACATCCACATTGGTCACTAGGACAATTTTATCATTTAGAATGTTGGGAAGCTCACTGCAAGAACATAGTATGGCTGAAGGATATAAACAAAGGGTTCTAGGACATTCTCCCACATCCCCATCATGAAACAGCAAGCTGCTATAACAATGACATTTAGCATATGGCCAGCATTAATGATGGCTGTTCCTGTTGAGATTTGTTACTGTTTTTATTCGTTTTCTATCGTATCATATACTCGCTTAAATGCCGGCAATAAAGAAGAAGGATAACCATAAATGGGTTAGGATTTGACTTAAAAGTTCATTTACAAAAAAGCCCCAGATTAGTCGGTTACTACACAGTACACACTGACCCTGACATAGGTTTGAAACATTGTATTTTGGCCCCATATGTGTCGACACTTCTTCAAGAAGTGTCCGACACGGTGTCGGTAATTTATAAAATATATCGGTAAATCCGGACACCACTGAGAGGCATTGGAGACGTGTCCGGAGGTGTCGGACACCATAACTCGACGTATATGAGGTGTTGGTACTTCCCAGATTATAGTCTAAAGCGACTCCATACTAGGTACTTGGGTTCCCTTAAGATGGAGCCACCCGCACCTTCTAATAATATAGGCAGATGCTGAATAACTGTACCTAACTCTACCATTTTTATTTATTCATAACAATTTACAAGTGACTACATCTATGTTTTACTGCAACATATAATCCAGTGAAAGTGATTGTATAACACCTTTACTATGCCCAAGAATTGCAGGTATTACACGGTTTTTTCCTTTGAAGTGTTGGAATTACGGCATGTAAGTCATCGGCCTCTCTCCAATAGTTACCAAAATGAAATAAACCTTCACTTTCCCTGGAAGAATTAAGAATTGCCAAAAAAACCAAGTAAAAATAGAATGAGGTGCACAATTTTATGGGTCCCAAGAATGAAATTTAGACTAAAAGTAAATGTCAAATTCATAAATAAATAGAAGAAAAAAAAATCAGACTATGCTAGAGCGCAGCAGAAGTAACTCCGTGCAATAATGCAAGAAGTAAAGGAGATGGATACACATGGCCTCCTTATAGATGGTTCTGACTTTCATCTACCCTAAGTGCAGCCTGGAGACAGCCAATGTGAGGTGGCTTAAGAACTGACCTTCGAGGCTGTGACCAGAAATGGCATTGGATTCTTCTGCTGCTCGACTGTTGTAATCTTCTGCTGCTCGACTGTTGAAATGTTGCTACTCATAGGCACTAGTAAACACAGAAATGGCTTTGGATTCTTAGAACCAATCCAAGTTCAAGGTACAAAAAGTATAAACAAACTTTCACACAAAAGAAGAAAAAAAATTACAATAAAATTTCCTTAATAAACAAAAGGAGAATCTTCATTGTAAACATGTAAACATATACAATCACATGAATAATTGTGCAATGAAGTAGTTTGAAGTTCTCTATTGCCTTTTCCTTGATACTAAATATTCCCTTTTTTTTAGTTTTCAATTCTTCCATGCAAGGTGTTCTTTGTCACTGAAGTAAATCAGAATTTACTAGATGTTATATTTACAACCCATACATAGCAAGCTATCTATCAGTAGCTGAGCTGAGAAGAACATTCAACCTTTATAGCTTTAACATCTCCTTACCTTTCCAAAAGAAACAAAAAACTAAAAAGAAAGCCGGGGAGACAATCTGAAGATAACTTTGAACTTTGTGCAACTCTACGCAGGAAACATAACTAATTAAAGGTTACAACAACATAAGCATATATCCCTGTGGTATGGTGCCAGTGTACTTCAACTCCTCTAGCTTGAAGAGTTGCATGCAAAGCACTGTAGTTTCAAAGGTAGGACAAAGCCTAAACTAGCAACTTTCAGTTGTGCTCCTTCAATTATTAGGTGCGCAACTTTTATAATGGATCAAATCCCTTGAATTTTTGCTCGATCTCCGACCTAATATAGTGGTTTAGTGCAACTTTTTGAACTACAAAAGAAGTGAACGCAATCGACTTGACCTACAGGTGGGTAAAGTGCCGACTTGAATTACGATACTCTTCCATAAATCTTAATCCTTGTAAAAAATTCTCTGCCCCGGAGACAAAATGAATTTCGGATCAAACTTCGCTTTCCTCTCTTGAAAAATGCTCCATTTCTCGCCAAAGTGATGAATCCACTCTTCCTTGGTTCTGTAATGTGGAAGATACTGTTTAGCTTCAATGCCAGCTTTGTCACAGAACTCTAATATCTCTTTGTTTTGATCATCCAAGGCCTCCCAGTCATCAAACCCACCTGAATGCAACAATCCTACTGCATATATTGTATCTTCAGCTGGTGTAACTGCAGACATCCTGTCCTCCCACCTGCAAAATCATGCATGCTTGATTATTTTTTGGCCTGAAATCTTGATAGTCTTCACTTTTGGCACTTTAAGATATGGTAAGTTACATTATTTCTGGTGAAAGGAAGAAGAAGAAATTAAAAGGCTATGGACTTACTTATTTCGGTTCATTGGGTACACGAGGATGGGTCCTGAGGTCTTGTTTCGTTTATGGATGATATCGACGAAAACGCCAGCATTGAAATCCGTAATACCAGATTTTGGAACAAAAAGGTTTAGCCATGGATGAGGAATATCCCATAGTCCTTTGGATCGAAGACTTAGTTCTCCACTTCTCACTCTGTTGAGGAAGTCTACCAGTTATGCATCTTTCGTGAAAATAAAGCCAGGAATGAAGCTCAACCCGTCAAGCAACACTTGAAGTTCCTATACAGAAAGAAGCATACAGTGTCACATCATAATAACTATGCAAAAGATGTTAGAATTTCAAACCCTCATTAAAATGAGTTGCAAAGTTTGACTCAAGTAGAACACTCAAGAACTTGGAAGAACTTAGAAGAAGATAAGAAAAGGTGGCAACCGAATCAAAGAACTTGAAGAGAAGCTGCCAACAAAATCAAGAAGAAAATAAAGAGAAAGAAGAAGCCAACATGGAGTGGATAACCTGGAAAAGCAAGTTGAAATTGTTGACTCAAAGAATGGCTAAGAAGGTTGGAGAAAATGAAGTTGCCGACTTGGAAGGTTTGAGAAGATAATGCATGGGAAGTCGGTTGGAGAAGTAGCCGACATAGTCCTCTTATATATATGAGTCTTGTATGTTAGTAGTTTAGATGGTGTATTAGAGAGTGATTTTGGGAGAGAAAACAAGCAGCAGCTTGTGAGTGAAAATAGAGAATAGAAATTGAAGAGGTGTTGAAACACCAAATTTGTGAGTCAAGTATATTTTGTTTTAGTGTGTTTCTTGTATAAGAAAATTTGTGTCTATATATATATACGTTGCCGTTGTTCGTATTATAATTTCTGTGATCCCGCTACGCTTCCAACAAGTGGTATTAGAGCCGGCAGGTTCAATTCTACGTCACAAGAAGGTGAAGAGATGGCGAATATAATTCAGCCGCAAATCCCAAAATTAACGAAGACGAATTATGGGAATTGGAGTATCCAAATGAAGGTTCTACTCGGATCACAAGAGTTATGGGAAATCATTGAAGACGGATATATCGAACCCGCAGATGTGGCGGCCGAAGCAGCTTTATCAAACGCCCAGAAAACGGCGTTAAGAGAATCGCGCAAGAAGGATAAGAAGGCCTTGTTCTTAATTTTTCAAGGAGTTGACGAATCAACCTTTGAAAAAATATCAGACGCGAAGACATCGAAGGAAGCGTGGGAGATTCTGCAGAAATCTCTACAGGGAGTCGAAAAGGCGAAAAAGGTACGTCTTCAATCACTTCGAGCTGAATTTGAGACATTAAAAATGCTAAGTTCGGAAAATATCAGTGATTATGTTACTCGTTTGAAAACGGTGGCAAACGAGATGAAAAGAAATGGAGAAACTCTAGATGATGTCAGAGTAATGGAAAAACTCTTACGTTCTCTGACTCGAAAATTTGATTATGTTGTTACTGCAATTGAAGAGTCGAAAGATTTGTCTCAAATTTCTATAGATGAGCTTGTGGGTTCACTTCAAGCTCACGAGCAGAGAATAAATCAAAATGAAAGTAGTGGAAATTTGGAGCAAGCTTTGCAAAGTAAATTACATGTAGGTGAAAATCAAGCTAGCAGCAGCTACGGACGAGGTAGAGGAGAACGTAGTGGCCCTAGAGGTAGCTATAGAGGTGGACGTGGTCCACGCAGTATACGCGGTGGACGAGGACGTGGTAGACAATCTTTTGAAAGAGGCCAAACAATCGACGGCTATCAAGCATATAGTCGTGGTCGAGGATTTAGAAGCAGAGGAAGAGGTGGATTTCAACAACGAGGTGATAAATCCCAGTTAAAATGTTATAGTTGCAACAAATATGGTCATTTTAGTTACGAGTGCAGATCAACTCCTAAAATGGAGGAAAGAAATAATTTTGCACCAGCTGAAGAGAAAAATATGGAAGATGCTATTTTTCTCACTTACAGAGGAAATGAAGAGTGCAAGAAAAATGTTTGGTATCTCGATACTGGTGCCAGCAACCATATGTGTGGCCGAAAGGAGCTGTTCACAGATTTGGACGAGACTATCAAAGGAGAAGTTACTTTCGGAGACTCGTCCAAGATTCCGATGAAAGGCAAAGGTAAACTTATGATTACTTTAAAGAATGGAGATAGAAAATTTATATCAGATGTTTATTATGTACCTGCCTTAAAGAGCAATATTATCAGCTTGGGCCAACTCTTAGAAAAGGGGTACGATATACACATGAAAGACGGTGCTCTTGTTATCAGAAACAAAGATAGAGAATTAATTGCCAAAGTTGAAATGACGAAGAATCGTCTTTTCACACTTGATATCCGATCTGAAATGATGAGATGCATGAAGTCTGTCATTAAAGATGATTCATGGTTGTGGCATTTAAGATTTGGTCATCTTGGTTTTAGCGGTCTAAAGTTGTTATCGAGAACAAAGATGGTGAATGGTCTGCCAGAAATTCATGAACCAGATCAGTTGTGTGAAGCTTGCATTAAAGGAAAACAACACAAGCAAAGTTTTGAAGTTGGAAAATCTTGGAGAGCTAGAAGGCCACTAGAGATAGTGCACTCCGATATAGCTGGTCCGTTTGATATTCCATCACTTGGCGGAAACAGGTACTACCTTACTTTTATTGATGATTTCAGTAGAAAAAGTTGGGTGTACATTCTTAAAGAAAAATCAGAAGCCCTTGATAAATTCAAGGAATTCAAAGCAATGGCTGAAAAACAAAGTGGACAGTATCTGAAGATACTTAGGTCTGACAGAGGAGGTGAATACACCTCGAAGTTATTTGAAGATTACTGTAAAAAGCACGGAATTATTCATCAGTTGACAGCCTCTTATACGCCACAACAAAATGGTGTTGCAGAAAGAAAGAATCGCACGATTCTTGATATGGCAAGAAGCATGGTGAAAGGGAAGCACCTACCAAGAACGTTTTGGGCTGAAGCCGTTCAATGTGCAGTATATCTGCTAAATCGATGTCCAACAAAAAGTGTAAAGTTCAAGACGCCAAATGAAGCATGGAGTGGTAGCAAGCCAAAAGTTGAACATCTCAGAATTTTTGGGTGCATTGCATATGCACATATTCCTGATCAAAAGAGAAAGAAGCTAGATGATAAAGGAGAAAAGTGCATCTTTATCGGCTATGATAAAAGGAGTAAGGCGTATCGATTATATAATCCTCTCACCAAGAAAGTTATTATCTCACGTGATGTTGAGTTTGACGAAGCAGATTATTGGAAATGGAGCAAAGAAGAAAAGAAAGTTGAAGGATTATTTTTTGATGATGCTGACGACGACAACTTGAACGTGCAAGATGAGCACGGTGATGATCAGACTCCTCCACAAAGTCCTATTCCAAGAACGCCTGCATCAACACCATCATCATCTAGTAGTGGCAGCAGCAGCAGCAGAAATTCAGGGGGAGCACCTATGAAAATGCGAAGTCTAAATGACATCTATGATGCTGTGGAACCTGTTCAGACAACATTTGATTATTCACTATTTTGTTTAATGGCAGAGTGTGATCCAGTGACATACGAAGAGGCTACGGAAGATGAAAAATGGAAGAAAGCCATGAATGAAGAAATTGCTGCGATAAAAAGAAATGATACGTGGGAGCTGACCGATCTTCCAAAAGGACACAAGGCAATCGGAGTCAAGTGGGTGTACAAGACAAAGACTAATCAAGAAGGCAAAGTGGAAAAGCACAAGGCAAGGTTAGTCGCTAAAGGCTATAAGCAGAAACAAGGAATTGACTATGATGAGGTATTTGCTCCAGTTGCAAGAATTGATACTATCAGACTTCTCATAGCACTCGCAGCACAAAATAAATGGAAGATTTATCAGATGGACGTGAAATCGGCATTTCTGAATGGTTACTTAGAAGAAGAAGTCTACATCGAGCAACCACCTGGATACATCAAGAGAGGACAAGAAGACAAAGTCTACCGTCTGAAGAAAGCTCTGTATGGATTAAAGCAAGCTCCGAGAGCTTGGAACACGAGAATAGACGAGTACTTCCAGGAAAATGGTTTCGTGAAGAGTCCTTATGAACATGCCTTATACACGAAGAGAAATCAGGACGGTGATATCATGATTGTCTGCTTATATGTGGACGATATGATATTCACGGGAAATAATCCAGGTATGTTCACTAATTTCAAGAAAGCTATGACTAAAGAATTTGAGATGACAGATATCGGTGAAATGTCATACTTTCTTGGAGTCGAAGTAAAACAAATGGAAGATGGAATATTTATGTCGCAAAAGAAGTATGCGGAGCAAATTTTGAGCAGATTTAGAATGAAGGATTGCAATCCAGTAGCCATACCAGCAGAAACAGGTGTGGAGTTAAAAGTTGACTCGAATAGAAAATCGGTAAACCCGACATTGTACAAGAGTATGGTTGGAAGTTTGAGGTACTTGACTTTTACTCGACCGGATATAACATATGCAGTTGGATTGGTCAGCAGATACATGGAGAGACCAAAACAAGATCATTTCAATGCAGCAAAAAGAATTTTGAGATATGTCAAAGGTACGGTTGATCATGGTCTATTTTATACTCATTCTCAAAATTCAAGATTGATTGGTTATTCAGACAGTAATTATGGAAGAGACTTGGATGATCGGAAGAGCATATCTGGATATGCTTTTCATATTGGATCAGCAATATTTTCGTGGTCATCAAAGAAGCAACAAATAGTTGCTCTCTCAACATGTGAAGCCGAGTACATAGCCGCAGCAGCGTGCACGTGCCAAGCAATATGGTTGAAGAATATTTTGAAAGAGTTATATCTCATTGAAGAAGGTCCGACTATGATATACGTCGACAACAAATCTGCTATAGCACTTGCGAAGAATCCAGTATAACACAGTCGAAGCAAGCATATAGAAACAAGGTATCATTTTATTCGGGAGCAAGTTAAAAATAAAGTCGTGGAGCTAGTTCATTGCAGAACGGAAGACCAAATAGCAGATATCTTTACAAAGCCATTGAAGACTGATGTATTCCACAAACTCAAAGAGAAGCTTGGCATGAAGATTCGGGTTTGAGGGGGAGTGTTAGAATTTCAAACCCTCATTAAAATGAGTTGCAAATTTTGACTCAAGTAGAACACTCAAGAACTTGGAAGGACTTAGAAGAAGATAAGAGAAGGTGGCAACCGACTCAAAGAACTTGAAGAGAAGCTGGCAACCAAATCAAGAAGAAAATAAAGAGAAAGAAGAAGCCAACATGGAGTGGATAACCTGGAAAAGCAAGTTGAAATTGTTGACTCAAAGAATGGCTAAGAAGGTTGGAGAAAATGAAGTTGCCGACTTGGAAGGTTTGAGAAGATAATGCATGGGAAGTCGGTTGGAGAAGTAGCCGACATAGTCCTCTTATATATATGAGTCTTGTATGTTAGAAGTTTAGATGGTGTATTAGAGAGTGATTTTGGGAGAGAAAAACAAGCAGCAGCTTGTGTGAGTGAAAATAGAGAATAGAAATAGAGAGAGGTGTTGAAACACCAAATTTGAGAGTTCCATATATATTTTGTTCAAGTGTGTTTGTATCAGAAAATTTGTGTCTATATATATACATTGCCGTTGTTCGTATTATAATTTCTTGTGATCCCGCTACGCTTCCAACAGAAGACAGTGCCTGGGAAAATTTTGACAATGCACTACACAACTTCCAGTGTACCGTAAATGGTTTGTATGTATTGTAGTATCGAGTCATGCAATTTTGAGAACAGCAGATCGAGGGCATGGTTATTGTTAAATTACCTTTTGTTTTAAAAACTTAAACTGTTAGAAATTTGACTCAGCAATGTTATCATGCTTAACAATCGCCTTTACGTGCAAGCCGCCTATTGCATGAGGAGAGATAGATCAAGGTGCCCAAGTTACCGATTGTTAGAAGCTTAAGTTGTTAGGAAACGCGTCTAGCTAGCAATGTTATCATGCTTGACATCTATTAATATAAAGCTAAGGTGAGCGATAACGCACTATGATTTTGAATGAAGAAACTGACATTATTTCTTACTACGACTTAATTAGTAAGCTAATGGTAGGTTAATTGGTTGAGGAGATGATCTGAGTACCTCATCAACGGTAAGGATACTGTCATCATCGTAGTACTTGACTGCCTCCAAGCAGTAGATGATACCATGGTTGTTCAATATGGAAGAGATCCTGGACTGATCATGTAGTGAGAAGAAGGAAGACCTATGGTTCGTAGTAAGAGAACCTTCAACATAGTCCATTCCATCAACTGATATGAGATATTCTTGGTCTCTTGTAAAGGCAGAGAAGTCATGATAAAGCATTCTCACCCATTTTACCTGCCAAAGAAAATTAGCTTACTATGTCAAAGTCGGCAGAGCATGTAAAACATAAAGTATATGAAACATAAAAATGGTACTTTTGAGCAAGCTAAGTTTAGTAATGTGGTAAGTATTCTCTGAGAGGACGAAGTTCTTAGGTGAAGTTAATTGCAACGTGGCTCTGGAGGCCTTCAATAGGACTTGTTGCACATATAAAAAGTGGGATCGGGTGCAAATATTGTCTTTAATAGAACCCGTTTAGTGTTATCGTCACACTTTTGTTTGACTGGCGAAATAATTCAAGAACTCTAGTTGAAGTTTTAGCTTGCTACTCACCCTTTTTGGTGCCTTGTCTAGAACAATTCTTGCTCTAGTTATAATCCCGAACTGGCCAAGTCCTCCAAGAACTGCATAAAACAGCTCAGAGTTTATGTGTTTGGAGCAAGTCAGAAGCTCCCCTTTTCCTGGACAGACAGACAAACAAAACAAATGTCATCAGGGTGATGTATATCATGAATATCACAATATTGTGAGGAATTCTTTTTCTCAATCAAGTCAAGAGTAATTATGAAGATCATGACATTTCTTGTTTTTTGACACTCAAAAAACATATGGGTATCACTGGAAAAAGGATCGCTTCATACACTGCTATGTTATGAACCTAAAAAAGTAAAAGCATGAACACATATGCACGTTTGTGGATCAATTTGTACCAGTGATGACATCCATTTCATGAACGTTGCTGATTTGAGGACCATAGCGGAACGACTGGCCGCTGATCCCTGCATTAGAGAGTGTACCACCAACAGTAAGGTACAAGTAATCGGTCCACGAGACGGGTGCAAGCCCATGTTCGAGTGTCGTGTGCAACACATCAATCCATAGCTGCTCGCCGCCAACATCAGCGTAAAACCCTAACGAAGGGCTCCCTGATACCCTAATTCCGTTCTTATCATTATCGGTATTCAAAGAGGTCATATCCACCACAACCCCATTATGCGCCATGGCTTGTCCTCTCACAGAATGTCCATGGCCTCTAGCTGCAACACTAAACGGGGCAGAACAATTGTAAGAGAAACTTATGAGGTCAACAATATCGGTAACAGAAGAAGGATGAAGAACTGCAGCTGGAATCAATTGTACTAAATTGCCAAAGTCGCTAGACGCTACTCTAGTGGCATGATGATCAAAACGAAGACGGGTTGCGATGTCTAGTGATAGAATCTCATGAGGGAGTGATTTAGGCCATGGATTTAACTTCCCTACTGTTATCAAAAGGCTTATAATGATGAACAGAACTATGAAATGTTCAGGGAATGAGCAAGTCTCAGCCATGATAATGTAAAGTGAAACCATTTGAGAAGAGTATAGTGCGTGCTGTGTGCACTAATGCTGTCTCTATATAGGATGAGGGCAGTAACGGAGGCAGCAAGGAGCACAGGGGGGCACGTGTCCACATGCTGCCGTCCAACTCCTCCATAGCCGACATCCAGCCAAGGCCAATCTATCGCATCTCTTCTCTCTCTGCAGTTTTCAGCTTCTTCAGAAATATTTGTATATCCACCAATCATCAGCATCAACCATCAACCATCTTAGGGCCATTGTTGAAGCTAGTGGACACTAACACTTCTTTCCTCAATTTTCCAAATCCTACATTGACGGTCTCAATGGTAATTTCATTCTCTCTTGCGATGGTCTTATTTTTGTTTCATTGTCAAGTGACTATGGTGTCAATGTTGTGATTAGAAGTTAAACATGTTAAATAGCCCTAAAAAGAATTAATGTGTTTTCACCATTTGTGGGTTATGTACATTGTGTACTCAATATAATGGTGTATTGGAAAAAATCGAGTAGAATGATGGAAATGAGTCATTTCTCATGTAATCAAGCAAACATTTGCAGACCTGGACTAGAAAATCGCAGCTAAAGATATTCTTATGTCCCGAGCAAAGACTATTTGGTATTCTTAGATCTTTTACCTGAAGATTTGGGAGAATATTTCATTTCCTGTATGAAGGTTGAGAATACTTGAGATCATATGGACCTACACACATGCTTCCACATGCGTCTGTTGTCTGTGCATGTGCATGTAATGCAGGGTTGCAAAGTTTGTACGTACACTTTTATGTTTAGAGACTATCAGAGAGAAATATTGGTTCCCGGGAGCAGATCGAGAGTCTTTTTCAGGGTAGAGCGTATCCTGCTCCGGTCATCCCGTTCCCGGCTATCTAGTCTATCATAACTAGCAAATACGTTAAAACTAGGATAACTTCGCACTTTAGACACTTGCATAAGAGCGTTCTCTTTTAGTTTTTCTTTTTTGGTCGCTGATAGACCTTCGGTGACGAAAGTGCGTAGTTTGCAAAACGGAAGAAAAGGGTACAGATTGTAAAAAAGTTTATCACAATTAGTGATTTATACTGGAAGGAGGCCAAAATGTGCCCAAGGAATCATCTTCCCTTGCAACTAATTATCCTGCTTTTTATCATGTGTTAATGTGAAATTTTTCCCTTTTCTTTAGGTCAAGGCCCTTGTAAGAACATTTACAAGCACAAGCAGTTAATTACATCCTAACAAGGAAAGTCCCAACAACAAAAAAAAAAAAAGTAACCCCAACATAGAGGAGATTTCATATGGAACTCACCTAAGTAACAACAATTTTGAAATTCTAATAACGATACCAAAAGAGTTACTACAACGGTTTTCTGAGAGTCTCTATCTCTTTTTCGAATTTTCAAAAACATGAAAACGAAAACAAAAACAAAAGAAAAAAGTAACCAAACAGATCGAGTCAGGCATTTCACCTTCCCTTTTGTATATTCATTATGAGATACGCATATCAGCTCTTGACTAAGAATGTACAAAAAACAAGGTTTCCCTCAATGTACATGTCAGAGTGGTCCGTATAAAACAAGGACACGTGGTGGGGGTGGGAGTGATACGAGACAAATCTTAGTTGGGATCAAAGACAGACAACAATCGGAAAGATACAAGCCATGCACCGTGAATATTGATAAAATTTGCAGAGTACTTTGTGGTCTTCATTGGGTAAATGGTGTACAGCTGCACGAGCCCTAAGGAATTGGGAAGCCAAATCTTGACAAAATGACAAGCACCCTCTTCTGCAGGATCAGGATCCCCTGTTTACGGAGGGTTCTCTCTCTCTTCCCCCCTCTCTCTCTCTCTCTCTCTCTCTCTCTCTCTCTCTCTCTCTCTCTCTCTTCCCCCTCTCTCATTTGGGATCACAGCACCCCTGCTGTAACCCAAGGTTACAGCAGGCAATCCTAATCATTTTCTGCAACTTGCAGGTTTCCCCATCACACATGACAAGCACCATTTTCTGCAACTTGCGGGTTTCCCCATCACACCAAATTTAACTTGTGCATATTTTTCCAGCATGTACTGCTCTGTGTGCATCAGCATGTACTGCAGGTTTCCCCATCACATAAGCCACTTGGTGCATCAGCATGTACTGCTCTGTGTGCGTACGTCTCTCCCCTGTCATCTACATGTCCCTCTCCTGTACTTCAAACTTGATCTTTTGAGTTGATCCAACGAGCAAACTTTGTTCTCTACTAGCAGTGTTGCCGTTCTTCCTACTTTGTGGCACACGGTTTCAGTGTAAACCATTACCAGATTCTGGTACAAGGGTAAGAGCTAAACAATTTTGGCCCAGGGATGGCACTCTTTGTTCTTACCCACTTTAAGGTACCATCAGGTCTAAATTCTTAAACTATTAAAGACTGACCTACGTGTATAGACAAATCAATGTCATACAATGCAAATTGAACTGTTATCAAGGGAGACCAGATATGCAAGAGGAAACATTCCTCAACAACAGCTCTAATACCATGTTAAATGCGCTCTAAAAGCTTAAACTGTCAGAGAATAAGCCAAACAATAGTATCATGCTTGATAGCTATTGTGCTCCATTCGTCCAAGTTTTAAACAAAAAATCCATTTGTCCGAGTGAAAAAATTAACATACCCCGTGATGCACAAACGAAAAGCAACAAACATAACCATGAACTCGATGCTTTTGAGGAATACATGATGTTATGTCTATCTAATAGTAAGCGATTGTGATATCCAAGTAAACACAACTTACGCTACTCTACAAGATTAAACTGTCAGAAGATAAGCCCAACAAATGTCATCATGCTTAATAAACATTGCGCTCCATCTGTCCCAAGTATTACAAAAAAATTCTAGTTGTCTAAGTTATAAATTAACATACCCCATGATCCACAAACAAAAAGCAACTAACATAACCATAAAATACAGAACTTTTTAAGGAGTACGTACATGATGCTACGTCTAATAGTATGCAACTATGATTAGGGATGGCAATGGGGCGGGTCGGATGCAGATATTATAAAATCCGAACCCGCCCCGGTAGCCCTAGAACCTTGCCCCGCCCCGGCACCGGGTCATCTAAGTGGAATACCAAAACCGATCCTAAGCAAATGCAGAAAACCCGCCCCCGCCCCACCCCTGCAATTCACTTGAAGCCACCCACAACTCTGAGAGAATTGTGAGAATTTCTCTCATCCAAAGACCAAAACCCTTCGCAATTCACCATCCATTTACCACGCCACCTTACCCTAATCCTTTCTCTAGCCCTAATTCCGGTCACTTCTTTTCAATTCCCGTTCACACGAAGCACAGGCGTGGCAACCCACGCAACGCGACGCCGTCCCTACGCCCACAGGTACTTCGCATGCCTCCCCTCTCATACAGCAACTATAGCCCATAAAAAAAAGCGAAAATGCAAACCCTAGTCCAACGTCTTAAGTCGTCCCCAATATTGCCTGTGAGACGCCACTAACGAAGCGCTAATTGCGCTCTCGTTCAGGTTCCCGGCTGATTCGCTCATCAGTGGAATCGAGCAGGTTAACTACATTCTAACTAGGATCTGTGCGGGGGAGAGGGAGAGAAGGAGGAGGCAGCGACGGCCGGCGGGATAAGTCGGCAGATTCGCAAAGAGAGCGGGAAGAAGCTGGCGGCCGACAGTGTGCCTGGGTATGAGGCAAAGAGTGAAAGAGAAGATAGAAGTTTAGGGTTTGTGTCCTTTAGGAGAAAAACATGTATATCTTAAGATGGATGGATAAGATTGACTAATGTATATGGTTAGTACACCGGGGCGGGTCGGATACCGGGACGAGTTGGACAAAATATCATACTCGACCCTAACCTGCTGTGAATTTAAAAAAAAATACCATATCCACCCATGACTCAGTCAAAGCCAAAATAACCCGCTCCGATCGGATCGGAGCGGATAGGAGATCCGCCTGATGCGGATCTTATTGCCATCCCTAATTATGATGCCTATCAGGCAGCAAGTGAAAAATCAAAAGGTGAACTTTCACCGGAATAAAAGGTGTTCCATCTCTCCCTTTTACTTTGAGCGTTCGTGTGAGCACACGCTTGGGTTTTGGACATCCATCATCATTATTTCATAAAATTTGCAACAAGCTTTTTACAAAAGGCAACAATTGGAATATGGATGCACAGACAATCTAAAAGCTTTTACACTTGCAAGTGGACATCCATCCCAAGTTTACCCACGGTACCTCCATTCACCATAAAGCTTCATTGCCGTTAACTTGCACCACTAAATATTATAAGTTTGGCATCTAACAACTCTTGACCATTTTACGGGCTAAAAAATCACCGGAATGGTGATTTTGGCTCGCCTTGGGGAACATTTTTGACAGATCACTCTCTTTCTTTTTCTAATTCATCTTCCATCGATTCCAACGACGAATTTACTCACAACCACCACGATCGCCGACCGCCAACAAACCCACCCCTGCCGATCTACCAATATGTAAACCACCAACATTACCACCAATTTGCAGCCCCATCCCCCTTATCTCCTACACCACAAACTGCAGGAACCACAACCACCGCACAAATCACCATACCAAACCAAACACTGCCGCATAAACCACCACACCAAACAGACCACCACCACACACAAACCGACTACCAAATACTAAACCTGCAATCACCATCACCACTATACTCACCAACCAACACCTCTAGTAATCTGCATACCCACAAACTGTCATTGATTCACCATCGTGCCGTTCAACACCAAACCCACTGGATTAGAAAGATACAAAGAGTGATCCGCCAAAAATACCCTTCATAAATAAGCCACGTCACTACTTCGGCGAGTTTTTAATATGGTCAGGAGGTGTTAGATGCAAAACATGTAAAACTTAGTGATACGAGTTAACGAAAATAAAGTTTATGGTGAACCGAACTACGAACTACAGCAAGTAAACTTGGGGCCGTCAGATGCAATAAACCCCAATCTAAAAAGGCACCCTTCCATTCACTGTAGTTTAAGTATAACTTTCTCCACTATGATTTGTTGTTAACCACTTGGCCTGCAAAACACTTTCTTGTCCGTCACAAACATTGCCAATAAGGGAGCTTTGAAAAGACAATATAGCCTAAACACTAGCAATTATGACCCCTAATTATCAATCAAGTTAAGACACTAAGGCCCCGTTCGTTTAGAGTATTTGTTTTCCGTTTTCATTTTCTGTTTTCGTTTTCATAATTTTTGTATTCAGATAGAAAATTCATTCTTGTACTTTTATTATTTTCACAAAAAAAAATTTTGGTTTTTTCTGACATTGAGTTCAATTTTTCGGAAAAAGGTGAAAACACCTCTGGGCTGTTTTCATGTTTTTGACACTGTTTGGATATTTGGATCCAAAACGAATACTGAAAATGATAAAAGTACGCAAAAAAGGCATCTTTTTTATCATCATTACAAAAAACGGAAAACAAATACTCTAAACGAACGGGGCCTAAAGTTGCCAAAACTTAGCCCAAATTATTCTGTTCCCAACCCTCTTCATTAACTCTCTGTCCGTGTGCACGCATGCGCATATTAACCCATCATTGCCTTCGATTAAAAGGCTGAAAGAGAAAAATGTCAATAAGAGTCAACAAAAGTGAACATCCAAGGCTTTTAGGGTTCGTTTGACAATTTTTTTTTTAATTTTCAGTTTTTTAAAGAGCAGCTTAATTTTTTTTTTTATAAAAACAAGTGGGTATTTGATAACCCCTGTTTTTTGAGTTTTTTTTTTTTGGTGTTTGGTAACCCTTTTTATTTTGACTTTTTTTTGTGGTGATTTGCGGTGGCGGTGGTGGGGCGTAGCGGTGGTCGACGGTGGTGATGGCCGGTGGCTGCCGGCAGTCGTCGGCGGCCGAAGGTGGCTGCCGGCAGTCTCCGGCGGTGGGAGGGTGGTGGTGGTAGTCTAAAAAAAAAAATCAATTTTTGGAGTTTTTTTTTACTTTTCAATTTAAAATTTGATTTTTAAAATTAAAAAAAAAAATGGTTACCAAACGCTCATTTTTTTCAGTTTTTAAAACTGAAAAAAAAAAAGAGCAAATTTTTTTTGTCAAACTGGCCCTTAATTTCTATGTGAGCTTACTAGATTGTACCAAGTAAGCACAACTTTATGCAGACCAAATGACCCTTCAAATCTAGCAAATTGTCCTAGAAACATTCCACTAGAAGAGGGTTCACACTTCGCACCACGTAGAAGACCAAGAGAGAAAAACCATGTGAGAAACAGAAGAAATGGTAGGACTGGTTGGTCTGGACCAGGCTGTTAACCAGGAGCCTTTTGATTCCAGGCAGTGTAGACTTATCTTCAAGCCATGAAATGCACCACGAAATGATTTCACATATCACATATGCATGATCACAACAACGATGACATATCGAATAAGTGAAGTCTTTGACGTCGGAGATAAGATTCCTAGGACCCAAGATCGACGAACTTGGTCCATACAAAACGAAATCCATTCTAGATTCTCTTACTCAATTTTCACTTTCACGTGTTAAGTTCTTTAGAACCTTTTTTACCAAGTAGTTTCCTCATTTACCAACCAAGGAATAGTGGGTTAGCTACAGATAATCGTGTATGTATGCGCTAGGAAATGTTGAACGTGCATCATGTGTACGATTCACTGAGAAGAATTCCATAAACTCGTGTATGATGCACAATGTACAGCTTTCAATGTGCATTTATAGATTGCTTAGATGTGGCTGCTAAAGTTTCGTGTAAATCCCAGCACAATTTGCTTTACTACATCTCTTCAAAAGTTAAAAAACTAGGAACAGGAAAGAGGAGAAAGCCTAGAATTTTCACAAAACTAATGATTCTACAGACATATTCATCGCTTGATTTGGCTGATTGAATTTCTTAATCACAGTTAGCATCTTCATCCGTATTTTCTTGTTTAAATTAGAGACGGTTCTCTAACAAAACAAGGATCTCCTCCAATATACTCGTCAAGAACTACGCACTTATATTCAAGGACACAGATAAGAGCACATAATAATTCTAGTTCTAAGGCGTAGTTTTTGTCCAGGGTTTCCGGTTGTTCATTAAGGCGAGAGTCCTTTGGACATGGAGAAGCACGAAACAATTGTGGTTATGAGTGAAAAGCGATACAAAGGAAGTGGGTTCGCAGTATACGTGGATGTGTCACAAGGAATGCAATCCGAGTCAGATGTCAAATATGTTGATGTGGGACAGAGCAATGGTGGAGTAAGGGCAGAGACCAAGGACTTCCCAGACAGAGCCTGGGGAGTGGTAGTGCTATGAGGTCGATGGTGCAGGGTGAATACACGACGACAGTAACAGTCTAATACTTAGGTCCCGAGTCAAGGTCTTGCGTCAGGGTTCCGTGTGTCTCTCTCTAGAATTCTAGATTGAGAATGTGAATATGACAATGAGTTTTGTTCTTCTATCCTCCAAATGAACGTCCCATATTTATAGGGATTGAGATGATAATATCATCAACTAACACGTGGCACTCTCTGAGAGTGACACATCACCGAGGGGCCCACGGATACTGGTGCAACACGAACTTTTGGTTCGCATATTTACTCAGCCTGTTCCTCACAGCATCGCTCTGTCTATCTGAAAATACTGGCCTACATAGCGTCGATGTGGCCAGAGAGCCCCTTGATCTAGCCACCAATCCAAGGCCTTGCAGAGTCCCACAGGGCGTCGAGAGACGTCGAGGACCTAGCAGTGGTGGGGAAGACTCGTCACCCAAGTGTCAGGCAGACTAGACGCGATAACCTCCGGAGACCTGCTCTCCTCTCTAAGTAACCCGAGGATCATAGGCCCTAGAGATGCAGATGAAAAGGCTTCAATGCTGAAGCACGTAGACTAGTCACGCAAACACCCAGACAGTAGTGGCAGAACCACGTTATGACGAGAGGCTGCATTAGCACCCCCTGAACTTAAAAAAAAATCTATTCACTTCCTCTCTCCCCTACTGGGCTCTGCATTGCCTTTCTCTCTAGCCGGACTCTCGCATCTCTCTCTGGCCGACAGGCGATGACAGAAAAAACCCGCTTTGAAAGGGATTCCAAAGACCATAAAAACGATCGAGTGTCCGGCGGGAGCAACATAAGCATCAAGATTTGCTCGCTTGTTCTGGTCAACGGGCGACGGCCGGACGGCGACACAGCACGCAGGGTTTCTCTAGCTCTCTCTTCCTCGAATCAAGACAGCCGAGAGAAGATCGACGAAGTTTCTTCCTTCTGTTCCAAATCCGAGAGAAGACCGGCGACGACGTGTGATCGGAGAGGCGGCGAGTGACCAATGAAGACTCTATCGGCACCGCCAACATCCCTCTGCTGGCGACAACGATGAGGACTCCATCGGTAAGTCCTGCCTTTTGTCATTTCGGTACCTATTGGCCCTCATTTCCTGATTTCTTCCTTTTGTTCATGCTAACTTTCATGCTAATAGAATGGTCTTCTTCAAAATGAAATGCTATGATAATATGCTCTTTTTCTATTAAGTGAAACCATTTTTTTCTCTCTCTCTTGATTTTTTTTCTTTGGGTGACAAGGAAGGAAAACATGTTTGGTTAGCCATATGAAGCTAGCACTGATCTTGTAAATTGTTGTAGATAATAATAATCTTTAATGGGATTGGTTTGATATGGTTCGCGATAAGCCGGGGTCCGGGTTCGAACGCAGATCAACGTGAAAATAGTATATTTTTTGCATCCCTTGGAGTGAAATCCTAGTTCCGCCACTGCCTGTGCAGATATAGTGTCTTAGAGAGCGAGCCTATCCAACGGGTGAGTTCTCATGCCGAAACACTCGAAGCGCGCCAAGGTATTGTCCCGGAGGAGTGATCTACCTGACGGATCGAGGTAGTGTCCTTAAAGAGACGCCCACTCGACGGGTTGAGGCAGTGTCTCGAAGAAATTGCCTACCTGGCGGAAATAAAGTCTTCATGCCAGAGCACTTGGAGCTTCCTTGTGAAAATAGTTTCCCGAATGAGTCGCTTATCCCCGTGGGATGCTGCACACTCCGGGGAGTGGGTCGAAGCATGTTCCACGACCAAGGCAAGGTATGCATGGTGTGGTGAAAGGATGGACCACCGCAAGGACACGATAATGTGACAGGATGCCAAGGGGCGTGACGCATGAGCATGGCTAATGTGTGCGGTGCTGGAGGCACGTGCAATGGAATCGGCGCACATGCGCAGCGATGGGTGTCCCGGGGGTACGTGACACAGGGAAGGTGCACGAGCGCGGCAAACGAGTCTCGACGCCGAGGGCACGTGACGCGGAGACGACGCTTAGGCGCGACGACTGGTGTCGCGGAGAAGGGCATCGTGACAAGGGCAAGTAACGAGGAGACATCGCTCGGGCGGTGACTGGTGTGATAGCCAGGGTCCAAAGGTGCATCCAGATTGGGATAGCCGGTGTCTAAATGTACGTAACCCGGTTGGGATAGTAGAGATCCAAATTTACATAGTCAGGATGGGATAACAACAAAAGTGATAGTAAAAGGAAGGTTATTTTTTTTTCATTTCGAATTGGCTTTAGTTTCTATTCAATGTTCATACTTCTTAGTTTCCTTGAGGAGGGTTTAGTGCATCATTTGAAAGTGAAAGAGGGACGAGCTCTTGAGCCGAAAGTTCCAAGGGACCACATTGGCCTGTTCTAAACTACCAAATCCATAGACCATATGATAAAAGATAAACTACGCCTATAGTCCGAAGGCCCATGGATAGTTGCTTGGTTTTATAGGCTCTGCGCTTGATATAAAAGCCTGTATCTTCCAACCAAAAAAAAGCCTGTATCTTAAATATGGTCACTAATGGCCTCTTCATCTTCACCATTTGCATTTAACCTTTTATCCTCTTCTTCACCCAACCCTTCTTCTCCATCTCTCTACTTTCTCACTCCGAACCATCGATCCCAATCGTCAAAAAGTTTCAGACTATGGTGTTCTCATCACACCATTCAACTTGAAACCCACCAAATTCACACCCCAAAGAAAAAACGAAAACCTAGACCTAGCTTCTTAGAACAAATTCACGATAAATGGTCGCAAAAGCCCACTTCCCTGAGACAAACATTCCCATGGCAAGAGCAAGAACAAGAGAAAGAAGCAATGCAAGAAGAAGAGGAAGAAAAAAATAAGCATTTTTCTGGTGTTGTTGGGTCCGAGCCAAGAATTGAGGACAACTCAGTGGGTTTTGGCTCTGCAAACCGTGTTATAATAGCTCCTTGGGGTCAAAGAAGCAAACCCATAAAACAAAATTTTGATTCTGCAAGGAGGAATTCGCAGAATAGTGATGATATAAGCAAAAGGGTCCCAAGTAGTTTTGTTGAAGAACTGGGAAATTCAGAAAAAGAAGTGATATTTGATGGAAAATTTGAAGAAATTGGTGTTGAAGTTGATGAAGATGCAAAAACCCCAATTGTGTTTTCAGAGAAAGAGAGGAAAGTCTGTTAGTGACCCAAAAATTGAAGGTTTTGAGGGTTTTAGTGACAAATGTGATACAATGAGATTGCCATGGGAAAGAGGAAGTGGTGTGAAACCTGTAGAGGGGGATGGGTTGAGGAAGAGCAACATGAAAATGGCGGAAGAAACGATGCCTGAACCCGAATTGAAGAGGCTTAGGAATGTGGCATTGAGGATGGTAGAGAGATTTAAAATTGGAAAAGCCGGTATAACACAGGCATTGGTGGATTCCATTCATGAGAAGTGGAAGAAGGATGAGGTGGTCAAGTTGAAATTTGAAGGGCCTCCTACATTGAACATGAAAAGAACCCATGAAATCTTAGAGGTTGGTGTAGCTTCAGTTTTTCAATATAATATATTTTTTTAATAGTCTAGATTCTTACAATTGCAGACAAGAAAAGTGAAGAAAATGAACCTTAACTTGACATAAAATTGGTAATTCTTTACCCTCATACGGTCTCTAGTTAGTGTATGTTTTGTAATGACATCCAATCAGGGAATGAGCTTCTAACCATATTTTTCAATGCGTTTTTGACTTCCTTTGGTTGTAAGTGTGAACTTTTTTTGTAGTTGGATTTAATAGACTGGTTTCTTTCATTTACATCTGATTTTCTCTCATCAGCGTAGAACGGGAGGTATTGTAATCTGGAGATCGGGCAGTTCAGTAGTCTTATTCAGGGGAATGACCTACAAGCTTCATTGTGTATTTGTGTGCAATCATATACTAAGCAAGTTCAAGCAAATACGAATGCATCACGATCTTCAAAAGATTTAGAGAATGATTGTACTCTGGGGGCTGGACAAAATGGTTCCACTAGTTCGCTAGGATCATCTAGTGCTGGGTCAGCAAGATATGCTAAGGATCTTTCTGAAGAAGAACTGATGGATTTAAGTGAGCTCAATCTTCTGCTAGATGAGCTCGGACCACGATTCAAAGATTGGTCAGGCTGTGATCCACTGCCTGTTGATGCAGACTTGCTTCCTCCTGTGGTCCCTGGATACAAACGTCCTTTCAGACTTCTTCCATATGGGGTAAGACATGGTTTACGAGACAAGGAGATGACCTTTTTCCGTAGGTCTGCAAGAACAATGCCTCCACATTTTGCCCTTGGTATGCACGAAATGATGATTGCTCTTTTCTGGTAATGCGTTTAATTTTTGGTTACGGACATTGTTTATGCATGCTTTGTGTAGGAAGAAATAGAGAACTGCAAGGTCTGGCCGCGGCTATGGTTAAGCTATGGGAAAAAAGTGCTCTTGCAAAGATAGCCATCAAGCGCGGTGTGCTGAATACTTTGAATGAAAGGATGGCAGAAGAACTCAAGGTTGAAAGTTCAATTATGATTTCTTTTACTCTGTTGTTTAACTTAAAATTGATAGTATAGCTTTTCGGTGGTAGAACTGGTACCATTTCTTAACGGATGAAGGTATACAACAACATTAAAATGTTAGAGCTATTTGCATCATTTAGAGCTGAGTTTGTAAATTTACTTGGTCTAACCTATAGCATTCGATAGGTTGGTAAAAGAAAAATGCTAATTTCCGTACACAAGTTTAACATTCCTTCTCTCATCAGTAATCTCATGGTGAAGGGAATAATTTTCAAAGTGAGGCTGGTTATGCATTATGCTATAATCTGGATTATTTTTTTAGTGCTTCTCTATTTGTTGAATCTTTGTAAAGCAAATTAGAGTCCAATATACTTATGCACATTGATGGAAAGTGCCTTGAAGATTCTAATACGCACATGCATATTGTTTAAATTTCTAATGTTCCATGAGGATTTCCTTGAAGGTTCTAATACTCGCATATTGTTTAAATTTCTAATGTTCCATGAGGATTTCCTTGTTCCACCAAAAAGAACGAAACATATGCATGATCTGCATGGTGCTTCTTGCTGTACGGTTTATGTATTCTTCAAAGCTTGCTAGAATATATATGTTGGAAGGTCGAATGACCTCTTTTCCTTTTTTTTTCCCCTCACAATGTCTTCTAGTGTCCTCTGCTCTAGCTGTGCTCGTCCCAATGCTCTGTTAATATGCTATTCCGAACGTTAGCAGTTATGAATATCTATTGCTTGTTAGTGAGGATTTCTTTTGGCATGAAACCTGCCAGTTCTTTAAATTAAAAAAGTAACAAGGGGGAACATAAAGCCATACCTACTAAGAGGAGGCCAAAAGGTTACAAAGGAAGAAATAACACTTTGTCTTGCCATCACGGTGAACCCTCAAAACAATGCAGGTAAATGACTTAATGAGCATTCCCATTTCTATTCTGTGCAGTTATTGACAGGCGGAACACTGCTTTCTAGGAACAAGGATTATATAGTTTTTTACAGGGGTAACGACTTCTTGCCACCTGGAGTTACCAAGGCACTAGTGGAAGCCCAGACATTGACTGCTCTACGACAAGATGAGGAGGACGAAGCACGGAAGAAAGCATCAAGTTTAGTTGATTCAAATGCTGAAGCTGCTAAACGCCGACTCATTGCAGGAACCCTTGCTGAAACCTTGGCAGCAACCTCACGCTGGTGTAAACAACCTAGCAGTGAAGAGAGAGAGAGAAACAGATGAGAGATGCAGCTTTGGCTAGACATACTTCACTGGTCAGATATTTGGAGAAAAAGCTCGCTCTTGTAAGTTATAAAAGTACTTATACGAGTGATGCATTCTGGGACTTGCATAAACTCTTTGCAGCGCTTTCTGACGTTTGATATTATTTCCACATTTCGTATCATTGCAGGCCAAGGGGAAGGTCAGAAAGGCTGAGAATGCATTAGAAAAAGTGCAGAAGTACCTTGAACCCAGCAAACTCCCAGCTGATCTTGAAACCTTAACTGATGAGGAGAGATTTTTATTTCGTAAAATTGGCCTTAGTATGAAGCCTTACTTGGTTCTAGGTAAGGATGACCATTTCTATTCTTAGCCTGTTGTTTTCACAAACACATCCAAGTTTATTATGGTCATGTTTCAGGGAGGCGAGGGATATTCGATGGTACCATTGAAAATATGCACTTGCACTGGAAGTTTCGGGAGCTGGTAAAGATAATTGTAGAACGGAAAAGATTCGCACAGGTCAAGCATATTGCAATTTCTCTGGAGGCTGAGAGTGGTGGAGTGTTGGTGTCTTTAGACAAAACTACCAAAGGCTATGCAATAATAGTTTATCGTGGAAAGAATTATCAGCGTCCTCTTGGATTGAGGCCCAAGAATCTTTTGACAAGACGGCAGGCTTTAGCCCGGTCAATTGAATTACAGAGGCGCGAGGTATAGTACTTCATATGCATCTCTATGTTTAGATTCATGAAAGATTCTTTTCGAAAGTGTACTGCACCATGTGGTTTGAGACGACTGTTTGGTCATTGATGCCTGTTCAAACATTTCAGGCGCTAAAGCATCATATCACGGAGTTACAGGGAAAAATTGAAAAGCTGAAGTCTGAGCTAGTATGACTTAATCTTTTACTGTAGCATGCAATACGGGACATGACTTTGTGAAAGACTATAGAGTTCACTTATTTATTTCTGCCAAATTTGCAGGATAATATGAAGACATTGAAGGAAATTGATGAGGAGACCTTGTACTCGAGGGTAGATAATTCTTCTTCTGATGACGAAGACATCGAAGAAGTAAGAACTAAGAAGTCATCTTTCATACTTGCTCTTGAATAAGATTCCAATAGGGTTTTGAAACCATTTACATTTTTCTCCTGTGCCAGTCATCACATTACTTCTTTTCATGCCTCGTTCAGTCTCGTGTCTTTCACTATCTATCTTTGTGAGTTTAATTAAATTCACACAAGCCGATTTCTAACTGTCGTCCTTCTGTTTGTATTCTAAATCTGAACGGCATTGTATAAGATACCCAAATGCCGCCATTCTTCTCTTAAGGTCTTGTCTAACAGAAATACTCCGGTTTATAAGCAGGGTGAAGATGAAGAAGCATACCTTGAAATATACAACAGCGGCGACGAGGGTGGCGATACTTGAAGCGACACGATCATGAGAAAAAAGATGATCCATTTTGGTAGTTTTACACCAAAGGGTTGCAGCTGAGAAGATCTTAGGACGAGGGAAATGAATCTCAATGTGGTAGAATGGTGGAGATGATTCATGTATTTAATCCAACACCCGTTTGCACTACGGAAACGTGCCAAAAGAGAAGATGTCCAGAGGCAATGGGTGTCGAAATCGCATACATTTTACTGCAGCTGTAGATGGATCATGAATATTACACTTCACTCTGGTTGTGATTTGTGCATAGTATACCAAGAAGCTCAAGTCATTAAAATGGCTTTTAAATGTTCTCCAGCCGAAGGGAGTCTCACACTGAACAACACCCCCACCCCCATACTTCCTTTTAATATTGTTGGAAATATGTTGGTATCCAACAAATTACTTGTTGCAACTTTTTATGATGCACGTGATCCTCTTATTTTATCCGTTGTTTGTAATCATAAAATTGTTGCATTGTCCACAAACGTGATACGTGGTCTGGGAGGATTTTGGAGAAACGTATGAATATGGTCCGTGGTAACAGTCATACACAGATTTAGTCCCTGTAGTGAATCTCAAACCAGTTTGAACATGGTGTTTTTGTCTACTAGGCTTACATAACAAAGTTGTGGGAAACATAGATATATAAAGCTATTTACAAGTACAGAATGGGAAGCACGCCTCCATACAGAAAGGAGCATGCAAAGAGGATGACTAACGATCTGGTCCAACTGCACCTGGTGCAATGCACAAAAAACCTTGCCCAACCGCGGTAGCAATTTGCAGCTACAATGGCAGCATCAGCAGCGATAGCAGTGCTAGGCTCCAAAACATCAGCCGGCACCCAGTATATCTAGTTCACATGCTGCAAACCATCTTCTATGAATGGCAAAACAACTGAAGCTAATTCAGCTTGATGTGCAGTGTATCCATGATTGGATCCTTCTATGACATGTAATTTGTGGTTAGGTATGAGCTTGGCAAACTCAAAGGCATCTTCAACAGGGATGACTTCATCAGCAGATCCATGAACTGTCAAGACCCTGCATACAGAGTGGCGTCATTTATGAAAATCTCTAAACTGAGCAATGACAAGCTCCTCTCGGATTATAAATCCATAGAAAATTGTAAGTTCACACCAAACTGCAGCAGGCTTCAGTATCTTAAGTTCTCTGTAAAATAACTAAAACCTTCTTGACAGTTCCATTTGATCTCATATATTCAAAGCATGCAGTTCAGTGCACCATGTTCTTGGTAGCACATGTAGATTCAAATCCAAATTTGTTGACTGCACTGCTGGTACCTTAAAATCTGCATTTGCTATTTCTTCTATTATTACCTTGCCTCGTTGAAATTGTAATCTCCATAAATCACATAAAAAATGGAAAAAGAGAGGTCTCCCTGGTACTCTTTAATATGTGAATACGGAGGAGTATCTGATAGGCTAGGTTGTGACTACATGCAGCATTACAATATCATTTAAAGTGCCTTTTGTATCTGATAAGGACCCTTTACTCATCTTATAAGTCATTATTTATCTTCACGCGTGCCATGGTGTCGTCTCTACTTAAATTGAGCCTTTTCTGATATAAAAAAAAGACGTCTGATTGACTTAAGAAACTCACAATTGAGATAAATGAATTTACTGACACTAAGCAAGGCAAGAGAGGCTAGGACAGAAGGATGATACTCTCTACTTACAACAACACTAGCTACAATTGGCAAAACGGTTTGATCCAAGTTGACGGTGTTAGATGGACATGCTCGCGGGAGAGTTGCACACTAAGGCAAAACTTCTCTAATTGCGGCCATAATCACAGCTATTTTTTAGAAAAGCTAATTGCAGAAGATAGGTGAATGTAGTTGGCCTCCATTCCTTGGGAGTAAGGCTGGCAAGGTAGAATGTATATAATTCCAAACAGATTATGACAATATACGACGAAACTGCCTTGACCTTGCAACAACTAGCAACATTGTCCAATAGCAGATGGTTCTACCTTAAATGCACCAAGAAGGTTTCAGAAAGCCACGACCTAGAAGGTCGTCCAACTTTTTGCCCAATGGTTATATTTTCCACGTTGCAACAATCAAATTACAGAACTGAGCGCTATTCACATATATACAATGCCACACTACCTTCAAGCGGCAACATGTCTCATCTAGTCTATTTTCTTTGACAATCACTCCTTCAAAACATATTCAAGAAATTATTAAGTGTGTTTCAAGTAAGGAATATATTCATAAAGAAAATCGCAGATGATAATGACTGCAATCGTTTTCATAAGTTAAAGCTACATCTGACCTGCATCCTTTGTCAATCTGAAGGCTTGCTTCATGCATGTTCGTATTTAAGCGATCCATTAAACCTTCCTCAGTCACACGGAAGTAGACCTGACCTGCAGGAGTAGACTACTCATCAACCTTTTTTACAATAGCATTACAAAAATCTTAAGCAAGCCATCATCTATGTTTGAGTTTCTTACATGCCATTAGTAATTAGTACATCAAAAGGAGTCCATATGGTAATAAAACCAGACTTTACAAAGTAGATGAGTAATTTGTGATCATTCTAGTGGGATGGTCTTAGTCTCTCAATTGAATTCATGTCATAGTTGAGATATAATGGACCACATATTTAGAAGAAAGACTATATTTTGCGGTAGTCGGAAGTGTATTGAAAAAGCTCAGAAAGTGGAACTACTAATGACACCATTTGACAAAAGACAGGACGGAGAATTTAAATTTACTCAGGATATTTGGCAATTAAACTTTTTTTAGAAATTCTCCATACTTTTTATTGCCAACACATTTTTAGAACTGAACAAAATACAAATAGGTAATTTACCACACTCTCACACACAAGTTTATGAAAATGTACTAGCAAAATACAAGTACACGTGCAAATCATGAGAATGGCTAAAATGCAACTCTACGAGCACATAAAAATTATAGGGACGGCTTAACTTGAAGTTATTGTTGAAAAAATAAACTTGATCTATTTTATTTGTCATTAGAGTGTTGCATTAGTGGCTTATGTTAGTGGGTCAAACAGCCTTTTGTTAGTGGTGCATTTGTGGTGTAAGCTACAAGTACATTGGTGTCATGTGTGCTTATTGCAAGTAGTGGCTAGTAAGTTGTTGAAGTAGGTCAGTGATAGTTTTATCATATGTCTAAGAGTTACATTAGAAGGCTATAAAAGGCTATCTAATCTAGTCATCTGTAAGGTGTTAGAAAATAAGAGCTGAAGTTTTAAGTTGTATGTGTTGTCTTCAAAATCTCTCCATGTCCTCCTCTACCTAGTTTGTGAATGTGTGAGCTTGAATGACCCTTTGTCTCAGATAGCTATTAGTTTATAGCATCGAGGAGCAAATTTTTTCATGTCGGACAAGAACTAGCAGATTACCTGTTTTACTTGTCACATCAATAAATCCATCCTTCTTGATTCTTTGCAAAAAGTCACTACCCAAGCGTTCTTCTAGACCTCCTTCCAAATTGTAGCGGCCAGACACATTGACAACCGTTGGAATATCATGATACTTAGATGCATATAAAACCACCACATTGCCTCCTGAAAGGATATCTGTCAGCACTCCAGTATTTCATGATGAACAGATTACATGAGTGACTAATTGGTTATGCCAGTGGACTATAAGTAGAGCATTATGAAGAAAATATAAGAAAATTAACAAATATTATATCCTAGGTAGCACAGACACGGGCACCGTGTCCGAACACCGACACCGACCGGGACCCCGGACACCGCAATGTCCAGAACACTAGATTTTGGACACCCGCTGAATTTTGTAATATATTTTTATATGTATATATATTAATTATATACACATAATAAGAATAAACAATAGTTGGAGAAGCTAAATTTTGGTCAAAACGGATGAGAAAGAAAGACGATAACATGAATTAGTGTCAACAGTAACAAGAAAGAAGGTCAGTTACAAGAAAGCAACTCAATGTCTCAACAGTAACAAGAGAGAAGGAAAAAAGACATGGCACCAAAGGATGAAGGAGAAGTCTTATATAGCCAGATGGGTTTGTAAATGAGGTCGGATATGTTGACCAACCTTCCTCTGAACTAGTAAGTTTGGGCTTTCGGTTACAAAAAGAAGGAAAAGAGAAAGAGATGAGAGAGCAATAAAGAAGAAGGATAACTTTTGATGGGTTAGGGTTTGACTTAAAAGTTCATTTCCAAAAAAGCCCCAGATTAGTCGGTTACTACACACTGACCCTGTCATAGGTTTGAAACATTGTATTTTGGTCCCATATGTGTAGACACTTCTTCAAGAGGTGTCCGACACGGTGTCGGTAATTAAAAAATATATCGGTAAATTCGGACACCACTGAGAGGCATTGGAGACGTGTCCGGAGGTGTCGGACACCATACCTCGAGGTCCTCGACGTATATGAGGTGTTGGTACTTCCCAGATTATAGTCTAAAGCGACTCCATACTAGGTACTTGGGTTCCCTCAAGATGGAGCCACCCGCACCTTCTAATAATTCTGTAACCAAGATCAAATCATGACAAAAATTTAATTGACTGCAAGAGGTTTCTTCTGGCACGAATCTGCATATATGTTATTTTCCAAAGGCATGTGTTTGTTGTGGAAAAGTGCCCATACAAAATAGACAAAACAAACCACAGATGAGCACACTTCTTGCCAGGCAACACCAGTCAAATCCTCTGCGAGTTTTGCCATTAGCCTCTCATTTCAGAAATATACTTTTAGTCTCTGCGGGAATTTTAAACCCATGTTCCACCTGAACTTTGGCCGCCATCAATAGACCTTCCCAGTAACCGTTTCACTTGTCAATTCCAAAAGACAATATTTTGAGGAAAAGGCATGTCTACATTTGGACTTCAACGTACAACCAAGAGTATAAATCCAACTCTACTCAATTTCAACCCTAATGCTTGGGATGTAATCCTAACCTTAATCGGAAGATGGACATACAGATATAGACGCAATGAAAAGAAAATGCGTTCAAGTACACAGGAGTGTGGACCCCAGATATGTGTCAAGAAATCTATATATAGGCAGATGCTGAATAACTGTACCTAACTCTACCATTTTATTTATTCATAACAATTTACAAGTGACTACATCTATGTTTTACTGCAACATATAATCCAGTGAAAGTGATTGTATAACACCTTTACTATGCCCAAGAATTGCAGGTATTACACGGTTTTTTCCTTTGAAGTGTTGAATTACGGCATGTAAGTCATCGGCCTCTCTCCAATAGTTACCAAACTGAAATAAACCTTCACTTTCCCTGGAAGAATTAAGAATTACCAAAAAAACCAAGTAAAAATAGAATGAGGTGCACAATTATATGGGTCCCAAGAATGAAATTTAGACTAAAAGTAGATGTCAAATTCATAAATAAATAGAAAAAAAAAATCAGCCTATGCTAGAGAGCAGCAGAAGTAACTCCATGCAATAATGCAAGAAGTAAAGGAGATGGATACACATGGGTGAAATGGGGCAAAAAGCTCCAGCTATAATGGATCGATACTTGCTTAGAAACTGGTGGGACATTACTAACATCTTGATTTTGGGACTTAACGACAAAAGACTTTGGTACATTGATTTGGTGCGACTCAGTTGATATACTCCTTCATCTATTTATTCTTTTGGAGGGTGGGGGCTTGCTCGTCAAGATTGCTAAATTATCTTTCAACAGTCATTTACTAAATTTCGGCTTAACAATGACACCAGCATCGTCTAGCTTCTGCTCTGAATTCAAAACTTGCCTGATCAGAGTACATCATTGCAACAGCATAACAATATCCTTAACTGTCCAACCAGCATCCTGCGCAGCTGGGCCTCCTTATAGATGGTTCTGACTTTCATCTACCCTAAGTGCAGCCTGGAGACAGCCAATGTGAGATGGCTTAAGAATTGACCTTCGAGGCTGTAACCAGAAAGTTTCCTGATCCCTACATTGGCTAAGATTCCTAAGGCTTTTGAGGTGTTGAATAGTCTACAGAAACCAGAAAGATTGGCTGCCATCTTTTTGCCCACTCTGTTTTAATGAGCTGAGCAGATAGCCTTCTGGTGTTAGTTCTCATCTGCATTCTAGCAGCTTTTGGTGATTAGAAAATTTAATCTTACGAAACGCTTTCTCTTTAAAGTATTGGGTCTCTCCGCCTAAAAGTGCACCATCCCCTTTCTCATATGTTTTGCACATTTCTTGGTCTAATCTGTCCACAATCGACTTGATGATGCACGTTGACTCTAATACCTTGATATAAGTTGTTAGTCAATTCTCTATTCGCTTAAGCTTTTGATGTAGTTGGTAGTGCAATAACATAAATTACTTTATCAAAGATATACATGAATGCGGTTTAAAATGTTTGGAAGGATGTACTCGTTCTTTTTGTTCTCAGAATACAATAGGCTTACCCATTTCCAGCAAAATCAAAGCGGAAAGCACTGATTCCTTTCTTTTCCAAAGCAACAGCAAGGTTTACAATGATTTCGTGTTCCTGGAAATTAAAATACCATGAGATGGAAATTATTTCCTATAATAATCAAATTGATCAGCTGTGTCGTGTAACATAAGCAATACTTTGCTAGCTCGACAGGAACTAAGTTGAGGAAAGGAAGTAATAAGTCACATTCCAGATGTATCATGCAAAGTTTGTTGTTCATGTTTCCACAATATATAGGCAATGCGCCTGCCATAATTGTCTTGATTAAGGCCGCATTCATTGCTTAACGTTCACAAACTTGATGTAATTTTTCTGCTTATGATGTAAACTAGTTGCATACAGGGTTTTAAAGACCTCCCTACGTGCAACCACGGTAGTGGTCTTTTCTTTCTGAAGTAAATGATTAAAGGACCTATCCACTATATTATCAATGTTTACGAAATTACAACCGCTATAGAAAAGTAAGAAAAAGTCAATAGCATCTGATAGCATCAGGCAGTCCAATTCTTTGACCAGAAAAGCAATATGAGTTTCCTACATAATAATCTGAATTAGAAATATTGGTTGCCTAAAGGAATAGCAACTGTAAGGACAAAATTACTTGCAGTGAGAAATTTTGGATGCTCAAGGATTAGGCAAGCTCACTAGCTCAGCGCAGCTAGACTGTGCAATAAATACCCATGCACCTAGCCGGGAAAAACATACCATCTGCAATGACCACCACCTTGTGACATATTGATGCCAGAAGTAAAGAAATCAAAATAAGAATCAGTTTGTTTCACAGTGAACGTGAATATTCATCTCTTTAAGAGGGCGGATAACAGAAGAATAATAGACTAAAAAGCAATTAAATATTTGCAATTGCAGCAATATAACAAGGTAAACAGCAAAGAAAGCATTTTAAGAGCTTTAACTATTAAATTCGGGGCTTCTACAGTTTTACAGTTTGACAAAGACCTGCCCGTCAAAACGCTATCTTCAACACCAGAAAGGAAAAGAGAAAAATCACATCCCCCACCTCTGACATCTAACCCAAGCTAAGAACAGACGTAAAAAAAGTTTTCCATCCTTTGACTTTAATAAGATAATAAAATACATAAAATATTCATCTTAACCAAATTAGAAAACAAAAACAGCTTGAAGTATCACTATCACTAACCTTTGTGGCCCGAAATCCGTGGCACAAAATAACGATCCCCATAGATCCAGTTTCATGCAGCAAACCCACAAGATTTTCACCATAGCTGTTTTTTATTGTAATCTTCTGCTGCTCGACTGTTGAAATGTTGCTACTCATAGGCACTAGTAAACACAGAAATGGCTTTGGATTCTTAGAACCAATCCAAGTTCAAGGTACAAAAAGTATAAACAAACTTTCACACAAAAGAAGAAAAAAAATACAATAAAATTTTCTTAATAAACAAAAGCAGAATCTTCATTGTAAACATGTAAACAAATACAATCACATGAATAATTGTGCAATGAAGTAGTTTGAAGTTCTCTATTGCCTTTTCCTTGATACTAAATATTCCCTTTTTTTTAGTTTTCAATTCTTCCATGCAAGGTGTTCTTTGTCACTGAAGTAAATCAGAATTTACTAGATGTTATATTTACAACCCATACATAGCAAGCTATCTATCAGTAGCTGAGCTGAGAAGAACATTCAACCTTTATAGCTTTAACATCTCCTTACCTTTCCAAAAGAAACAAAAAACTAAAAAGAAAGCCGGGGAGACAATCTGAAGATAACTTTGAACTTTGTGCAACTCTACCCAGGAAACATAACTAATTAAAGGTTACAACAACATAAGCATATATCCCTGTGGTATGGTGCCAGTGTACTTCACCTCCTCTAGCTTGAAGAGTTGCATGCAAAGCACTGTAGTTTCAAAAGTAGGACAAAGCCTAAACTAGCAACTTTCAGTTGCGGTACTTCAACTATTAGGTGCGCAACTTTTATAATGGATCAAATCCCTCGAATTTTTGCTCAATCTCCGACCTAATATAGTGGTTTAGTGCAACTTTTTGAACTACAAAAGAAGTGAACGCAATCGACTTGACCTACAGGTGGGTAAAGTGCCGACTTGAATTACGATACTCTTCCATAAATCTCAAACTAAGGTAAAACGGAATGTGCCCATTTATAAAGAGATTTATAGAAAACACTAAGAAATGAATTTAACTCCCCTGACCAAATTGACTATGCAAATCTCTCTCTGGTTCAAGCATCATAATTAAGATGAACAAAGTTTTTTTCTAACCAAAGCACTAGTGATCCAATACCATTAACCAAATGCCAAGATTCTTGATAGGCGAGTAATGATTCAGTGAATAATTGTTAATTAGTCACTTAATAATAATCAAGAATGTAAAGACTATTAACTGTAGCATTCAGTCGTACTTCTATCATTCCACATTGAAGTTAAACTAAGAAAAAACTTAATACTTGGAATTAAGAGCAACAAAAATCATCACTCCCAATCAGCTACTTCAGGGTGATCAGGTCTCTTGCAAGAAGACCATCACATGCTAACACAACACTGTAATTTTGCATTTCCCTGGTCTAAAAGTCGATTATTTTGAAACGGGTAGTGGTTAATTTCATTCATCGTCCATCCACATAAACAGAAAATAAAGACAATCGAGTATTTATTCAAAAAAAAGGAGGAAAAATAATTACCAGGGTTTTGCCCAGGATGGGTCGAGCTCGGCTGAGCCATTGCCAGTGTTTTAGTTATGTGATGATTGCTTAAGGGTACGATGCTAATTTGGTTGAGAGGCCAGTGCCCCAAGTTCGATGGAGGTGGTCTTCTTCTGGTAATAACTGTATTTGAGAGCACTGGATGGAAATTATGCAATATAGTTTCCATTTTGTCAGGATTTTGAACGACTTTTATGCATTTTAATTTAATTTCACTTTGGGTCAATGAGGATAGATTGTAAGCAACTGGCCAACCTCCTTTAAAAGTTACTCTAATAAAATCTTGATATTTGTTAGTTTAATATCTATTAATCTTTTTTTTTTTCTTAACAATTTAAGGTGGTCAATAATCGGGAATTTTTGCATTATAGTCTCGTATTGATAAGTCTTGTCGCGTACTAAAAGATTATTGACTTCTAACTAAGGGAAGAATGAAAAGTTAACGGTAAACCACAAAGATATAAAATTGTACTTGTTAATTAATTGTGAATAAGAAGAGACTGTTTTCACTCTTTAATATGTTAATCTATCATCTTGCTTATTGTTAAAAGTTCAACACTTGTCAGTAAAGTATATTTTCATTAAAAAAAAAGGGAAAAAAAACCTACAAAAGGGTGCAATTAACTCTTTTTCCGGTGAATATTATGAAAACAGTTTTAAACTCTGAGATGGCAATTGTCCAGCCTAAACAAAAGGAAACATGTTTTTCTTTTTTATTTTTAATAAGACGAGAATGACATTAGTGTACAAAGGGATCATGCCGCTGACATTTTGCGCCATCTATACTATCTATATTTGGATTTGGTTGGTATCTTTATGCCTTTCAAACTCCAAATCTTATTTTCTTATCATTTTAAAATAAAATTTAATATGTGTTAAATTTTGATTGACCACAAAATGACTTCCAACCTTATGACGTCTAACCATTTAACCCGATGACCTTTATTCTTCAATTTCATAATTAATTAATACTCCGTATCATTTATGTACATAACACCATATTTTAGCTAGTAATTAATTAATGTCATTTGTGTGTATATCATGTGATTTTAACTATCACTCTTCTCGTGCATAACACGAAATTTTAGCTAGTAATATTATATCACAGATACTTAGTCCATGACATGTTTCCATGACTTATGAAACAAAAGGCCCGGGCCACCCATCTATGAAAGTAGCAAGACCGTAAGAAAAAAATATGATCGAAGTAGCAAAACAATATCTACTTAAGTATGTGAGATCCATTGAACGCATTGCCGTGAACCAAAACCTTGTAAACACGAATACGGGCAAGGCATGCAAACACTGCTAGAGATCTAGCTTCCCTCAGTTAAGCATTTCTCCCCTTTCCATGCTACAAGAGTGAAAGTAGGAGAGAAGATAACAAATGTCATTGAACATTGGTGTCACGTATCAAAGATGTCCTCATTTTCGACATTTAAGAGATGAAAAATGAAGAATTAGTACATAATATTATGAGCAAGCTTTTATGTTCCGTTGCCCAATTGCAATTAATAAATCACGAGATTGAATGGAAAGTAGGTCTGTCTGTACCGATAGAACTCGAACAAAAATCATTGCAAATGAAAAAAGCCTTTAGCCAAAAAACTTATGTTCCATACATTAAAACCAAAAATAAACAGTGCCACAGTTTGGGTCAAGTAATATGAATCCCTTTAAGAAAGAAAGAAGATTCTCTTTCCACAATTTTCGTCCCTTCGCATTTCTATCTAAGGAAAGTTAGTACTGCTACAAGAAGAACAAAAAAACTTTTGACTAATTTCTATTTTAAACAAAATAAACCGCAGTATAAACAAAATTAACTATAGTATATCTTTTTGGTTTAGAAAAGTGTGATTATGTTTTTCACACCTCCGAGCCGGGTAGGACCACATGGGCGACAAAACTCTCCCTACCAAGTTTTAACGCAGCTGCATCTCCAGGACTCAAACCTCTGATTAAGTTAGGACAAACTCTTACCAGCTGACCTACACGCTTGATGGTAATTAACTGTAGTATATCACTTTTGTATCTTCAAGAATATGAGACATACGATGGTATCATGTACAATCAAAACAAAAAAGAAGAAGAATTTATGTTTATCTTGAAGATTCAAAATAAGAAAATCAACATATATAATTCAGCATGGTATAACGAAAGTAAGAGTTTGAAGGGATTTAAGTTAGTGAAGACTATAATATAACTCTGTTACACATTACGATACCTTCTTATAAAATTTTGTGGATTTAGCTGAACAACATTTTGAGGAAAGTTGATCTTTTGAAACAATTAGGATAAATGAGTTCATAAATTTATTGCTAAGACGAACCCTTAAAAAGTGCAAAAACATTAACTTTCTTTTTCGTTTTTAATCTTTTTTTACCGATAATTACGTTTCAATACGATTCCGTCACGCGTACGAGCCTACCTTTTAAAAAGTCCACGTAATTAAACAGATGTCGGACTATACGTCTAGATCTACACCACATGATTAAAAGAATCATGAGATGAGCCATATTAATGTTATACCTATAGATTGAACTTAATTTTTTTTTGTTTTTTTGTTTGGGTACTATAGATTGAACTTATGCTTACCATTTCATGTATCACAATCACAAATCCACGAGAAAAAAAGGAAAACTAGAATTGGGGCACATGCACGTGTGGCCGTAGAAGCGTGTGATATCATATGATTATACTAATAAAGCCATAATGATCAATGATGACTTGCATGAGTTCATAATTAGAGATGATTATGATGATTTCTTTAACAAAGACCACTCTGCTTCCACTTGATCATAGCTAAACAAGAAGTTTTCAAGGGGAAAATTTCACAAAATCATCAATGTTTTCTGGCGGGTGACAACGATTAGAATGCTTCAAATTTGTGCTGTGTTTGTTGGAATTTGCTTCGTGACTAAAACAAAGATGGCTTTGAGGCACATTAATTCAAACGTTTTTTCTTAAGTTCGTATTTGCCCTTCCAGAATTGGTGTGCAATGGGTTGCCAAATGCAGCGTAGCGCAACGATAAATATCTTTTGCACGAACGATGAACACTTTATAAATATGTACATGGATTTTTGGACAGTATTTCTACAAGAAAGATTCTATAGAAATTCGTTATTGGAGAAGATCTGCAAAAAGTAAAAAGGAGAGGAAAGGATGCAGAAAAAGAGCAGCCAATGTTTTGCTCTATTTATAGAGTACCGGTGTCTCTTTAATTAGGTCGCATCCTTTCACTATGCATCCATTCGGCTTGAATTATTAGGTTTAAAATGTTAGGATATGATTGACGGCCCAGATTTTTCGGCCGTTACAGTTAGCCCAACAGTTAATAACCACCCAACTGTCAACTTTCTGGTTCGATCCGAACCGATGCGACCCGTTAATCGCACCATCCAAAACCTAAGGCCTAGATCCGACAAAAAAACTTTTAGGTGTCCAATCGCATCTTGGGAGATGCGTCACAATATTGCGCCTACAACCACGCACATGCCTGTGCGTGTGGTCGAACCATACTCCTTAGCATACCGATAAGTAAATAAGTAAGTGTGGCTTCCTACTAGATACACGCTTTTTCTTTTTTCTTTTTTCTTTTTTTTTCTCGTTTCTCTTCTACGTGAGATTCTAACTCCTTTACCTCTTCATCTTCCTTTCAAGCTTCATTTTTTACACTATGATTAAACTCCAAAACAAACAATATATATATATATATATATATATATATATATATATATATATATCAGAAAACACCAACCGAACACAAATAGAATGACATGCTTTCATTACACGACATGACAAGACTTCCTACCTAGCTGAAATTACATGTCTGATGATCATATGCAGACTAACACGGCTAAATAACATCAACACTTGGCTAAAACAACATTTTCGCTCTTTATTTTCTCCCTTCTACGTAACCCAACATATCTTAATCCTTGTAAAAAATTCTCTGCCCCGGAGACAAAATGAATTTCGGATCAAACTTCGCTTTCCTCTCTTGAAAAATGCTCCATTTCTCGCCAAAGTGATGAATCCACTCTTCTTTGGTTCTGTAATGTGGAAGATACTGCTTAGCTTCGATGCCAGCTTTATCACAGAACTCTAATATGTCTTTGTTTTGATCATCCAAGGCCTCCCAGTCATCAAACCCACCTGAATGTAGCAATCCTACTGTATATATTGTATCTTCAGCTGGTGTAACTGCAGACATCCTGTCATCCCACCTGCAAAATCATGCATGCTTGATTATTTTTTGGCCTGAAATCTTGATATTCTTCACTTTTGGCACTTTAAGATATGGTAAGTTACATTATTTCTGGTGGAAGGAAGAAGAAGAAAAGGCTATGGACTTACTTATTTCGGTTCGTTGGGTATACGAGGATGGGTCCTGAGGTCTTATTTCGTTTATGGATGATATCTACGAAAACGCCAGCATTGAAATCCATAATACCAGATTTTGGAACAAAGAGGTTTAGCCATGGATGAGGAACATCCCATAGTCCTTTGGATTGAAGACTTAGCTCTCCACTTCTCACTCTGTTGAGAAAGTCTACCAGTGATGCATCTTTCTTGAAAATAAAGCCAGGAATGAAGCTCAACCCGTCAAGCAACACTTGAAGTTCCTATACAGAAAGAAGCATACAGTGTCACATCACAATAACTATGCAAAAGACAGTGCCTGGGAAAAATTTGACAATGCACGACACAACTTCCAGTGTACCGTAAAGGGTTTGTACGTATTGTAGTATCGAGTTAAGCAATTTTGAGAACAGCAGAGGGCATGGTTATTGTTAAATTACCTTTTGTTTTAAAAGCCTAAACCGTTAGAGATTGGACTCAACAATGTTATCATGCTTAACAACCGCCTTTACGTGCAAGTCGCCTATTGCATGTGGAGAGATAGATCAAGGTGCCCAAGTTACCGATTGTGAGAAGCTTAAGTTGTTAGGAAACGCGTCTAGCTAGCAATGTTATCATGCTTGACATCTATTAATATAAAGCTAAGGTGAGCGATAACGCACTATGATTTTGAATGAAGAAACTGACATTATTTCTTACTACGACTTAATTAGTAAGCTAATGGTAGGTTATTTGGTTGATGAGATGATCTGAGTACCTCATCAACGGTAAGGATACTGTCATCATCGTAATACTTGACTGCCTCCAAGCAGTAAATGATACCATGGTTGTTCAATATGGAAGAGATTCTGGACTGATCATGTAGTGAGAAGAAGGAAGACCTCCAGTTATTAGGAGGACTATGGTTCGTAGTAAGAGAACCTTCAACATAGTCCATTCCATCAACTGATATTAGATGTTCTTGATCTCTTGTAAAGGCAGAGAAGTCATGATAAAGCATTCTCACCCATTTTACCTGCCAAAGAAAATTAGCTTATTATGTCAAAGTCGGCAGAGCATGTTAAACATAAAGTATATGAAACATAATTATGGTACTTTGAGTAAGTTAAGTTTAGTAATTTGGTAAGCATTCTCTGAGAGGACGAAGTTCTTAGGTGGGAAGTTAATTGCAACGTGGCTCATGGAGGCATTCAATAGGATTGTTGCACAGATAAAACGTGGAATCGGGTGCAAATATTGTCTTTAATGGAATCCGTTTAGTGTTTTCGTCACACTTTTGTTTGGTTGGCGAAATAATTCTGCTCTAGCAGAAACATAATGCTCCCACACGATCAAACTCTGGTTAAAGTTCTAGCTTGCTACTCACCCTTTTTGGTGCCTTGTCTAGAACAATTCTTGCTCTAGTTATAATCCCAAACTGGCCAAGACCTCCAAGAACTGCATAAAACAGCTCAGAGTTGATGTGTTTGGAGCAAGTCAGAAGCTCCCCTTTTCCTGGTCAGACAGACAAACAAAACAAACGTCATCAGGGTGATGCAAACCCCCCCATGTGACTGCATGCATGAAGTGATATGTACCAGTTATCTTTGTTGGACTTGGAAGTTGGTTTTCACAACATAAAACAAATTTGACATTAGCATGGCCTCACCTATCACATGCAACTACTCCCTTGACACACAAGAAAGATGGATCCTACCTAGAAAATCCCCAACCATACAAATCAAGGACCCCTGGACTCATCCAAATCCATGAATATCACATTGTGAGGAATTCTTTTTTCTCAATCAAGTCAAGAGTAAGTATGAAGATCATGACATTTCTTGTTTTTTGACACTCAAAAACCATATGGGTATCACCGGAAAAAGGATATCGCTTCATACACTGCTATGTTATGAACCTAAAAAGTAAAAGCATGAACACATATGCACGTTTGTAGATCGATTTGTACCGGTGATGACATCCATTTCATGAACGTTGCTGATTTGAGGACCGTAGCGGAACGACTGGCCGCTGATCCCTGCATTAGAAAGTGTACCACCAACAGTAAGGTACAAGTAATCGGTCCACGAGACGGGTGCAAGCCCATGTTCAAGTGTCGTGTGCAACACATCAATCCAAAGCTGCTCGCCACCAACATCAGCGTAAAACCCTAACGAAGGGCTCCATGAAACCCTAATTCCATTCTTATCATTATCGGTATTCAAAGAGGTCATATCCACCACAACCCCATTGTGTGCCATGGCTTGTCCTCTCACAGAATGTCCATGGCCTCTAGCTGCAATACTAAACGAGGCAGAACAATTGTAAGAGAAACTTATAAGGTCAACAATATCAGTAACAGAAGAAGGATGAAGAACTGCAGCTGGAATCAATTGTGCTAAGTTGCCAAAGTCGCTAGACGCTATTCTAGTGGCATCATGATCAAAACGAAGACGGGTTGCGATGTCTAGTGATAGAATCTCATGAGGGAGTGATTTAGGCCATGGATTTAACTTCCCTATTACTGTTATCAAAAGGCTTATAATGATGAGCAAAACTATGAAATGTTCAGGGAATGAGCAAGTCTCAGCCATGATAATGTAAAGTGAAACCTTTTGAGAAGAATATAGTGTGTGTTATGTGCACTAATGCTGTCTCTATATATAGGACGAGGGAGGTGTGATATGAGTATGCTTGTATGGATTTACAGAGAAAGAGAATCTGCATGGAAATGAGGATGAGATCTTGGCAAGCTGAGAAGAAAATCTTGAACGATGGTATGTAAATTTTCAAAGATATGGAAGGACAAGAATCATCTTTTGCCTTTTTGTTCCAAACGTCATGACTTTTTCATGTCATGAAAATAAAATGTTTCACCCTTTCATCACATGTTTTCTCCATGCCAGCGCAACATTGTCATAGCATTTCTTGAGCGTGCAAACGAGAGATTCTTGACCGACAATAGTAACAGTCAATGATAGATGACAAAAACTTTTTTTGTTCCACGACAATATCCGCTCTACCTAATAATCCCTAGTCTACTAGCGATAATGATATTTAGCGAATGACCATTCTCACCAACGGACTTTTTATGCGTGGCTTTTGTCTACATCTAAGAATTTCCTGTAAATAATGTCACAGAGGATTTATAACCCTGACAAATGAGCTCGCAATATTTTACTTTCTGCCTTTCTAAATACGTTTGTAAACAACTCTGCATCTTTTAGGGATTCCAAAAAGCTCCCACAGGTTATATTTCTCATTTCTGTGGGCCTTAAACTTCTACAATCATGATCAAACTTTTAACCGCTGCCCTCTAATATCTGAACGAAACAGAGTACTTGGTCTGTATGTTTTCCGAAAATAGGAACTGAATGGTGACCAGAGTTAGGCACGTATCAAAAGGATCTTTGAAATATTGTCATTGGATTTGACAGAACTCTCATGTACCAAGGCATTGCTTTTGATTGAGATCCATTGGTATGTACTGGGAAGGTGGGGGAGACATCACCCAGATTTTCTAGCTTAATTCTAAGATTTTGTTTGTAGGCTTTTTGAGGAAGCAGCATACATGTAAATCTATAAAGTGAGATTGTAACTATAATTAGTCCCATGTTGTCACTTCATGATTTCTAAGTATTAATGAAAATGTTTTTGAAAATTACACCATGACAGCAGCCTTCATGAGTTCAAATTAATCAGGCCCGTGTGTCAAGAAGATCATCTGATAAGATGGGTTTTGAGTGTGTTTGGACTAGACAATTGAAGTGAAGATTTTAATTTTATAAAGAATTTAAAAATACATTACACAAAATTCTTTATTTTGATTATGATAAGATGGGTTTACCAAATTATAGGAGGTATTTGAAAAGGAAATTTGGTGTGCCAAAATCCTCTGTTGAAATAACTACTTATTTGACAAATCGTTTCCACAATTATAGAAAGAAAGTGACTTTTTTCATCTCCATAATTTTGGCTACATTCTTCCATTAAAAAAGGAAATTATGTCTCATTAGTTTGTATCCATATACCATCAAATTATCTGAGTTTAATTTTTCAAATGTAAATCCACAGATAAAATACTCGCTTCTACAAAACCGCCCAAAAACTAAATTTGTAATTACATACATCTGTAAATCATTGAATTTTAAAATGAATGAATTTTGAAATGCAAAAATAATTTGAAATTATTCATCTAAACACACTCTTCATGTTATTTCAGGAGGGTCCAACTTCATATATTACCATAAGATAATAAGATGATACTGATAATCTACGTATCGATAACTTATGACATATCAAGACCACGAGTCATCATCGCATATTGCACGCTGGGCATGCAAGATTCTAGCAACTTGATGAAAATTTTATATGTGATGCCATTTAAGAAGAAGCTGGCCAAAGATATTGTTAATGTCCCAAGCAAAGATTTGCAGACCTGGACTCGAAAATTGCAGCCAAAGATATTCTTATGTCCCGAGCAAAGACTACTTGGTATTCTTAGATCTTTGACCTGAAGATTTGGGAGAATATTTCATTTCCTGTACGAATGTTAAGATCATATGGACCTACACACAGACACAATTCATGCATACCCCATGCATCTCATACTCTTCTAATGCGACAATAGTAAAGAATGCAATCTTCCACATGCTTCTGTTGTCTGTGCATGTGCATGTAATGCAGGGTTGCAAAGTTTGTACACTCTTTTGTTTAGATTAAAAGTTATATTAGCGATCAAAGAGAATCGGTTACAGGAGCAGAAGATCTTTTTTAGGGTAGAGCGTATCCTGCTCCGGTCATCCCGACTATCTAGTCTATCATAACTAGCAAATACGTACGTTAAAACTAGGATAACTTCTCGGGTCCAAGGGAGCACTTTAGACACTTGTATAAGAGCGTTCTCTTTTAGTTTTTCTTTTTTGGTCGCTGATAGACCTTCGGTGACGAAAGTGCGTAGTTTGCAAAACGGAAGAAAAAAGGGTACAAATCATAAAAAAAAAGGTTTATCACAATTAGTGATCTATACTGGAAGGAGACCAAAATGTGCCCAAGGAATCATCTACCCTTTGCAACTAATTATCCTGCTTTTTATCATGTTTAATGGGAAATTTTTCCCTTTTCTTTAGGTCAAGGCTCTTGTAAGAACATTTACAAGCACAAGCAGCTACATCCTAACAAGGAAAGTCCCAACAATTTTTTTTTTAAACACAACATAGAGGAGATTTCATATGGAACTCACCTAATAACGATACCAAAAGAGTTACTACAACAGTTTTCTGAGAGTCTCGATCTGTCTCTTTTTTCGAATTTTCAAAAACATGAAAACGAAAACAAAAGAAAAAAGTAACCAAACAGAGTTAGCCATTTCACCTTCCCTTTTGTATAATTCATTACGAGATACGCATCTCAGCTCTTGACTAAGAATGTACAAAAAGCAAGGTTTCCCTCACTGTACCTATCAAAGTGGTCCTCTTAAGATGCTTTCTCTCCTACCATAATTATGGGCAATAGTGTATTCTTAGACGTAACAATATTTATAGAGTATCACGCAATAAGATTCTTGTTTTGTTAACGGGAGAAACACGGAACTCACTGGATGATGTGCCATCACAAATGTAGGCCGGAAACAGTATGTTCCTGTTGAGCTTGCTTAGGTTTTGAGAATTATCTTCCTAACGGGATTGTTGATTCAGACGAGTCTCTACGAGCCAACTTGAATAGCATGTTTGTCCATCTTTTTCAATTTGGCTTACGTTTCGAGAATTGTTTTGCTAACGGGATCGTTCATTTATCTCGCGAAGCGATTAGACAAGTCTCTACGAATTAGCTAAATGACATGTTTGTCCATGTAGCTTCATGCTTATATTTTAGACAAGGGAAAGAAATGGTTGATACTAGCTAGCTAGCTCTCCACTTTTTAGCGATTTAAGCTATGTTTAGGTATTTTGTAACACCGTGGCCATTATTTTCAGGCATATGGTAATGTAGAAACGAAAGTGGAAGTTGTATAATCAAAAGTAGTAAAAACTATTAGGTGATCTGAGACTGATAATCCCGACCATCGATGACCGTTAACACTTTCTTTAACCCGTCCTCTATCACAACGATTTTAGACGGTCGAGAACACAAGACCGTAAATATTTAGAGTTGAAATATAAAACAAGGACTCGTGGGGATCGGAGTGATGGGAGATACTGCAAATCTTGGTTAGGATCAGAGAGCCCACAAGATCATTACTGGGGACCAGAAAACACCAGCATCCCCAAATCTGGTCCACTAGATCGATCACACACTGCAATCATGGCCGTTGATGCGTGCATGAGAAGTTGCAATCAATGGGAAAGATACAAGCCATGCACCCTGACTATTGAGAAATTTTGTACAGTACAGTACTTTGCTCTTTGTTGGGTAAATGGTGTACATCTGCACGAGCCCCAAGGAATTGGGGATGAATTTAGCTGGAAGTTTCGAAGCCAGATCTTGACAAAATGACAAGCACCCTTTTCTGTAACTTGCAGGTTTCCCATCACACCGACTTCAACCTGTGCTGCTGTGCTCATTTTGCCAGCTAAGAAGGATTCTTGTGCCTGAATCTGCGCACTCTCCCTTGCAGCGCTTGTTATACAATATTTCAGAAGGCGGTGCTTCTGAACACGTTATTCTTAAGACCAACTAATAAGAATTTCGTTCAATAGAAGTTTGGTGCAATTTCAAAACGGATGCGTACACTATCTGCATGCAGTTTTACCTTTTACTTGGTGAAGAATTATTTGGGTTGCCCCCAAGACATACACTATCGACAACTGAGTAACCTGCACCGAAAAATTACTTGCTACGAGGCAAACCCTTTTTTTCTTTCTTTTAGTGAATGGGTCTTTCCTTTAGCTTGGTGACTAATTGCCATTGGTTCCTCTAGCTTGGTGACTAAAATGAATTTTATTGGTTAAGTCGGTCTTGTTGCTGCAACATATCTTAGGAATGATTATAACAAGCGTTTGTTAAATATCTAGAAATCGCGATAAACACCGATATGCACCCTCACCGAGAGGTACTACTATATTCGGCAACTCGTCCCCCGATATGGCATTCATAGCTATGGATAAATATCGTTAACTGTCGCACACACATGTAGTAGCGTCACCACAGTGATAAGGTCAATTTGGTGTCACTTTTGCTTTAAAGAGTGATACCCTGAATGCTAAAAAAAAAGAACTACAAATCACCAAATTCTTCCAAATTGTCTCGCTCCCGCTTTCGTTCTTGTACAGTGAATCGGTAAAAGATGACGAAGATCCACTCCACGCGCTAGAAAGGGGTTAAACAACATCTGGAAGTACGAGTAAAAATCGTCGTGAGATCGATTCAATCGCGAATCACAAGCCATTTGGTGCATCAGCCTGTACTGCTCTGTGTGCGTATGTCTCTCCCCTGTCATCTACATGGCCCTCTCCTGTACTTCAAACTTGATCTTTTGAGTTGATCCAACGAGCAAACTTTGTTCTCTACTAGCAGTGTCGTCTTTCTTCCTACTTTGTGGCACACGGTTTCAGTGTTAAACCATTACCAGATTCTGGTACAAGGGTAAGAGCTAAACAAAATATGGCCCAGGGATGGCATTCTCTTTGTTCTTATCTTACCCACTTTAAGGTACCATCAAGTAAATTCTTAAACTATTAAAGACTGACCTCCAATCGTACATGGATAGACAAATCAATGTCATACAGTGCAAATTGAACTGTTATTAAGAGAGACCAGATATGCAAGCAGAAACATTGTTCAACAACAGCTCTAATACCATGTTGAATGCGCTCTAAAAGCTTAAACTGTATGAGAATAAGTCCAATAATAGTATCATGCTTGATAGACATTGTGCTCCATTCGTCCAAGTTTTACACAGAAAATCCATTTATCCGAGTGATAAAATTAACATACCCCGTGATGCACAAACGAGAAGCAACAAACATAACCATGAACTCGGCGCTTTTGAGGAATACATGATGCTATGTCTAATAGTAAGCGATTGTGATCCCCAAGTATACACAACTTACGCAACGAGACTTCTGATGGCATGCTAAGTTTTCATCTACTCTACAAGTTAAAACTGTCAGAAGACAAGCTCAACAAATGTCATCATGCTTAATAAACATTGCGCTCCATCTATCCTGAGTATTACAAAAAAATCCAGTTGTCTGAGTTATAAATTAACATATCCCATGATCCACAAACGAAAAGCAACAAACATGACCATATAATACAGAACCTTTTGAGTACATGATGCTACGTATAAATCTATGCAATTATGATCCCTATCAGACAGCAAGTGAAAAATCAAAAGGTGAACTTTCACCAGAACAAAAGGTGTTCCATCTCTCCCTTTTACTTTGAGCGTTCGTGTGAGCGCACGCTTGGGTTTTGGACATCCATCATCATTATTTCATAAGATTTGCAACAAGCTTTTTACAAAAGGCAACAAGTGGAATAGTGCACAGACAATCTAAAAAGCTTTTACATTTGCAAAATTGCAGCAGACGCCCCCAAGTTTACCCACGGCCTCGATTAACCATAAAGCTTCATTGCCGTCAACTTGCACCACTAAATATTGTACAAGTTTGACATCTAACAACTCTCGACCATTTTACGGGCAAAAGAACTCCCCGGGGGGACATTTTTGGCAGATCACTCTCTTTCTTTTTCTAATTCATCTTCCATTGATTCCAGCGACGAATTTACTCACAACCACCAGGATCGCTGACCGCCAACAAACCCATCCCCACCGATCTACCAATATGTGAACCACCATCATCACCACCAATTTGCAGCCCCACCCCCTCTCCCTCCCCCTCCCCCTCCTACACCACAAACTGCAGGAACCACAACCACCGCACAAATCACCATACCAAACCAGACACTGCCGCATAAACCACCACCACACACCACATGAACCACCTTCACAAAACCGCGCAAACCATCGTTGCTCCACTACGGCATCTAACACCACCACACACAAACCGACTACCGAACACCAAACCTGCAATCAGCATCACCACTATACTCACCAACCACTGCCTCTAGTAATTTGCATACCCACAAACCGTCACTAATTCGCAATCGCGCCCTTCAACACCAAACCCACTGGATTAGAAAGATAAAAAGAGTGATCCGCAAAAAATGCCCTCCATAAAGAAGTCACCTCACTACTTCGGCGAGTTTTTAATATGATCAGGAGGTGTTAGATGCAAAACTTATAAAACTTAGTGATACGAGTTAACGAAAAGAAAGTTTATGGTGAACCGAACTACAACGAGTAAACTTGGGGCCGTCAAATGCAATAAACCCCAATCTAAAATAGCATCCTTCCATTCTCCGTGGTTTAAAGTATAATTTTCTCCACTTTAATTTGTTGTTAACCACTAAGCCTGCAAAACCCTTTCTTGTCCGTCACAAACATTGCTAATAAGGGAACTTTTGAAAAGACAAAATAGCCTAAACACTAGCAATTATGACCCCTAATTAACAATCAAGTTAGACACTAAAGTTGCCAAAATTTAGCCCAAATTATTCTGTTCCCAACTCTCTTCATTAACTTTCTGTCCGTGTGCACGCATGCGCATATTAACCCATCATTGCCTTCGATTAAAAGGCTGAAAGAGAAAAATATCAATAAGAGTCAACAAAAGGGAACATCCAAGGCTTAATTTCTACGTGAACTTACTGGCTTGTACTAAGTATGTACAGCTTTATGCAGACCAAAGGACCCTTCAAAATCTAGCAAATTGTCCTAAAAACGTTCTTGAACTAGAAGACGGTTCACACTTCACACCACATAGAAGACCAAGAGATAGAAACCATGTGAGGAACGGAAGAAATGGTGGGACTGGTTGGTCTGGACCAGGCTGTTAACCAGGACGCATGGGGCCTTTTGATTCCAGGCAGTGTAGACTTATCTTCAAGCCATGAGATGCACCACGAAATGATTTCACATATCACATATGCATGATCACAACAACGATGACATATCGAATAAGTGAAGTCTTTGACGATGGAGATAAGATTCCTAGGACCCAAGATCGACGAACTTGGTCCATACAAAACGAAATCCATTCTAGATTCTGACTCAATTTTCACTTTCACGTGTTAAGTTCTTTAGAACCTTTTTTACCAAGTAGTTTCCTCATTTACCAACCAAGGAATAGTGAGTTAACTAGAGATAATCGTGTATGTATGCGCTAGGAAATGTTGAACGTGCATCATGTGTACGATTCACTGAGAAGAATTCCATAAACTCGTGTATGATGCACAATGTACAGCTTTCAATGTGCATTTATAGATTGCTTAGATGTGGCTGCTAAAGTTTCGTGTAAATCCCAGCACAATTTGCTTTACTACATCTCTTCAAAAGTTAAAAAACTAGGAACAGGAAAGAGGAGAAAGCCTAGAATTTTCACAAAACTAATGATTCTACAGACATATTCATCGCTTGATTTGGCTGATTGAATTTCTTAATCACAGTTAGCATCTTCATCCGTATTTTCTTGTTTAAATTAGAGACGGTTCTCTAACAAAACAAGGATCTCCTCCAATATACTCGTCAAGAACTACGCACTTATATTCAAGGACACAGATAAGAGCACATAATAATTCTAGTTCTAAGTCTCCATCCATCTAATTAGTGCCCAACTTCTCTTCCTTTCACTTCCTCCTCTTTAGTACATCTCTTATTACCCTGGGATGGAATGCGGTCACGATTTATATCAACGAAATATCCTAGGTTGAGGATCTGGGTCCACACACACTTACAACCTTACTAAAATAACAAATAAATGACTCGCATTGAAATAACAGGATCTATAAGATGAACCGGCTGAAATTTGTACAAATAACCAGTGCTTGCCAAAGAACGGTTCGTCACTTTCCCTTTTAAGGGTGTTTTTCACTAGTGTTTCTTGACTGCACTTGTAACTATGGACATATCTATCCCACACTACGGGTTTTGATCCTGTAAAGTGACTTGGTGGTCATGGTTAAAACTCATTACAGCAGGTGTTTCGAACTCAGACGCTGGTGTGATAGTGAAGAATGATGGAGGGCAAGCATAATGTGTCATTGTTCTTGTATCTAACATCTTCATTTCTTCCTTTTAAAATATCCACCCACAGCAGGAGAGATTAAATGTACAACCCCTAGAATACCCATTTGGCAAAACTTAAGGATTCGGTCTTCCTATACCCTAAACATCTAGAATATCTTGAAAAGAAATGAATAACAGGATTTATACAAGCAAGTAAATCAACTCTTAGCATGAACTGCTACTTGTTTCATAGGTTCCTCAGCAAAGAAATTCTCTATACGTTTCAATTATACAACGAGAAAAAGATAAAGTTCTGACAGCAAACAATTTAATACAGCATTAGAAATGCCAGAACACAAGGATGAACCTGTTGCTAAGCTAATTAGAGCTTGAATCTAGCAACATGTAGAAATGCACAAAGTCATGTAATAGCCGCTATACAAAATAAATCCATTACATCCTAAACATAGCTCAGCCACAAAATCATATGATAAGTTGATGAGGAGTGTAAAAGGAAAGGAAAATGTCTCACAGGGCATTAAATTTCACTTAGGACTTTAAATAAACACGGACAGCATTTTCGCTTCAGTTAAAACAGTTTTGATGACGTGTCCTTTTCAATGGAAGCAAAACACCATATCCAAACGTCAAAGTTATGCAGCTGCAACCTTTTTCCCATCTTCAATAAAGAAAATTGCTGCTTCTGGCACCTGCAAACCACGAGGTCAAAAGGTTTAGCTCATGAAATCCCAATGACATTCATGTCGTTTTCCTTTTTCTTTCCACAAGATCTCTATGTCAATACACCGTCTACAAGCCAAGCCAAACTCTAAAATAGGCATCCTCATCCTTGAATACACTCCATTTGAAGATGATAATCTTTAGTTATTCGTCTCAGATAAGGTAGGACACAAGAACCCTAAAAAGTGAGCAAAATTCCCCATCATGAACAGGAAGTATCTAAAGGCAATCAGCACAGTTCTTTTGCCATGTGTCATATTTCAGTGTAATCTCTCATTCCTTTTCGACTATCAAATGATCCAACAACCATCAAGTAATAGTAGTAAACCAAAAGTAAAAATGAAGAAAGATTGTCGCTATCTTATCCCAAATATGTTTAGTCCTTATAATTGTGACTCTACTTCGACTTGATGTTCCATGTGTAGAAAAATGAAATCTTAACCACCACGTAGGAGACATTTAGCAGAGTTTATCTAAAGTATGATATTAGTTAAAAGCAGGTGCATCTAAACCTCAAACTAAAATAATGAAGTGACAATTAAAGATTCTAGATTAGCTCACATCAGGCCAGGTCTCCGTAATAAAATCCACAATGTCAAAGGATATGTCTCCTTGAACGTCAATTTGATCCTTCTCGGTTGGCCCCTGGAACCAGTTACTTAAAAAGATTCAGTACGGCATCGCAAATTCCTTTAGAAGAGTAGGTAACATACTGCTAGTCAAATATACCTTGACAACAGAAGCCCCTGTAGCAAACTTCTTCCCAAGCTTCTTTGAAGCATCGCTAAGTTTGACTCCTGTCATGTTTAAGTAAAAAATGAGAAAATCATCAGTGGATGGATGTGTGGTAGCGGGAGTGAGTGTCGGTGAATGAGAGGGCATGGCTATGCCAGTGGATAGGCACAAGCATGTGCAGGTGCGTCTGCATTTCTCTGTTTTTGTGTGTGTGTGTGTGAGAGAGAGAGAGAGAGTACAAATGAGAAATGAATGAACCATACCGAAAAGTTCCAGGCCTTTTACAGTGGTGATAGACTTTCGCTTGTTACGTGTTACCTTTTCAATAATCACTTCTTGCTTCTCCTACAAAACAATCCACAGAATATCAGCTCAGTTCCTGGTCTTCTAGCAATCTTAAGGAAAAACCAACATCTAACTATCGCATGACTTAAGGGACTTCATAACAACAGATTTTACAGGCAAATTATGCACCATGTCCGGAACTCTCAAGGAAATTGCATTCAAGGAACAGCAAGCTTTGCATTCTAAGACAATCAAGAAAAAGGTTTTGCATCAAGACCATACGTCAGGTACCTTCTGCCAGCATGTTACCTCAAAGCAACATCCTAGTAGTGTTGTCCTTTTGTAACACTACTCTCCAGCATGGAGATTGGAGAGACTTAAAAGTTAAACCACGAGTTACAATGATAAACCAATTTGGGTAAGATGCACAAGTTCTAATTCTGACGAGTCCATAAGAACTTGTACTGACTGGCTTGCCCGTGGTCAAATTGCTCTACAGTCAACCGATTTTTAACTCATGGAGTTTTATACAGTGATCGTGCAAACAATAAAAGGAAAAACATGGCCAACCATCCATCTATCTGACATGGTAGATCAAGCTACCAAATATATCTCTTATTTTTTAGCAAACATCTTCTATTCTTGACAACCTAGATACATAAGGGTGTCTTGTCTCAGTAGAGTAGGAGAAAACTGTAATGTGCTAGAGAAGTACAGTGCATCCAAGAGGGTGTCGCTGACACAATTTTTCTTGATCCTGAGGCTCCAGATCAGGATTACTTCCCAGCTGGTTTGATTCCCAAAAATTTAATAGATTCCCTTTAGGCCTTGACAGATGAGCTAGGTTTAATGCAGCTCCAAATATATATACCTAAATCAAGCTATATGCAGACAACCTTGTTCCTAACAAAAAGAACTCGTCCCTAGTAAGTTTCATGTGAAAGATAAACCGATAAGACAAAACTTTGTAGTTTAGAAGAATATTCTAGCCCTAAAGCACCACTCTTGATCCAATGCTGTACTCTGCATTTCTGCAATGTTTAAGCCAATTTGACGAGATTAAATAACTATCTAGAACTTTTTTTGGTTGTTGAGCAGCTTGTCAGGATGGCTTGGTAAACAAGCAAGCAGTTATGTAGGCAAGACCGAAGAACCTTTTTAAGCAAGATTCTCTAGGTGTTGGCGGCATGCTTTCGCAGAATTCGAAGTCTCAAAAATCTAATGTGTCTCGTGCGATCTGTAAAAGAGGATTCTTAGAGCAAAATATAATAAAATCTCACCTATGGAGTAGAAGGTGTTACTCTTAAATTTAGGCTGAGACTTTTTTTTTTTTTTTAAGCTGAGGAAGCATCATCTTATGTACTTACACATATAAACAGAAGTCATAAGAAAGCATTGCATTACGGGATGTCAGCAATACATAGTTCTAAACACAGCTGCTATGAAAGAAAAAATAAAAAACCTCAAAATCCTTACTTTCTTCTTAATCTTTCCACCAGGAAGACGCTTCACTTCTTGCTTAGATGTTGAAGAACCCACTGCAGACAGTGAACATAAGTGTAATGAACATTGCACGTGGAGGAAAAGCTAAATGGAAAAGATTGAGCACTCCTATGGTAGCTATGCCTTTTTTCCTTGATGAGCAATATGTTAGCTATATATATAATAGCTATTAGCAAAAAGACTAAAGAAGCAAAGATTAAGCAGAAAACTAGGATACACGGTAACATTGTTTAAAATACTCTAGCGTAGTAACACCACAGATAAAGTCATACTAGCAAGACTAGTGGGTGAAGAACAATATTATACTGGCAATCATGGTTATTGATATCAAGAAAATCATACTTAACAAACGTGGACAGGACGTCGAACGATCAAGGGGACTGGTTCTGTTCATTGTACAGGAGGAGGTTCAACTTCAACTGCTTTTTATATTGAAATGTAATTTTTAACCGGTCTAGCTTAGCCATCCAGTATACAGTATATTGGTTCCGAAACAAGATAAATGTATGGTTCTATGGTTCAGGAACTTTGCCAGACAATTTTCCCAGGTTTGAAACCTGGCAGTCACTTTAGCCTTTTAAGTTGCTTAAACATTGGGCTGGGCCTTGTTCTAACCGGTTTACTTGGCCAGTTTTGGTCCGGCTTCTTCCAAGCTTTCAGCAGGTTGTCCGCCTCTTTCCGGTCACTGCGAGACAAGAATGTGATTGATAGTTTGGATCATAATTAAGAAGGGATTAAGTATGCCATTCCAATTTGAAGACTAAGTCTCGCTTTGCGTTGGTGTTGGAATTTCTGGAGAAGTTAAAAGAAAACAGAAGAACACAGACCAAAACCAAAAAGATCTTGTGTCTAGCTTCTGATTTCACTTTGAAGCACCAAAAGGGGCAGACGAACCTAATGCACTCTGAGGATAGGAAAACAGAAGAAAAGAAACAGATGCGCACACTGCAAAACTCAGAAGGCCCAAGACCCCACTACACATAAATGCAAATATAAAATAACTTACTATGTCCTCTCAACCAGTCAAAATTTTAAACGTAGTATATATATGAAGCAGGAAATCCCAACAAAATTACATATGCAGAGCAAGCTCCCCCCATTAATAAAAACTTCATGTTAATTTACCAGCAAATGGACCACATCAAGCGAAGCCATTTTCTAATCGACTCTCCTAAAAATTTGAATCACTCCCTGTCTGAGTCCTGTCTCTAAGTCCTCAGAAGGTTGGGAAACTCCATTTCCCAAACTATGAACGGTAACAGAAAATTACAAGATGAACTCAAGTTTGAAAAAATGTCCCTGGTCACCGGAACTTAGCAATAAGACCATAACACATCTATTTGGCCCTTAAACTCAATGAGGCTCTCTAGAGTTCACATCAAACTTTTTGTTTTCTCTCTGTCCATGATTTTCTAATATCCAGTCCCATTTTTCACATTTCAAAATTTCTAAAAAGTATTGTTCCTCATATAAGGTTGTTATCCACAAGATGAAAATTAATAACATCTGTAACTGTCTTATCCATGTCTCTGCTCCGTTGCCTTGTGAAAGATATCTGTTGGCATGCCAAAGCAATGCATGAACTGACTTATCAAAACTATGCATTGACCTAAGATTATTAAGCTAAACCATCAATTGTTATTTGCTACTTATACTACAAATTAACATCCCTTAATTGACACTGGAAGGATGAAAAGCATCATATGTAAGGAAGATTAAAAACTATCTGAGGTTAAAAATGGCAAGTCAGCAATATTTGGTGGGTACCAATCATGTTCTAAAACTACTATACTCCGCAACTCGAACTAAGCCTTAGTCCAAACTAGCTACAAGGATGCATGGAAGCCTTTTTCCGCACTTCTTCCTGTCCAAACCCGTACTCTTTGATATTTTTCTAGCAATCAAGTGCTGTCACTACTTCAATTCATGATACTTTTGCCCTACCCCTACCCCTACCTCTTCTTTCCACGTAAACTTAGCACAAGTCGCTCTCCGTCATTTGACATGCAAAGGCCAACGTTGAATACGCACGAAGCACGTTAAATCATCATCCTTCATCTTCACCTTAATCTTGTCACCCCCCTCCGCCCCACCCCTTCCCTTCTTCTTGCAAATAACATTAGTTGTCATTCTATCTATCCTTGTGCCATCTCTCATCACCTAAACCCTCTTGTTTCAGTTTAACTCCTGTGAGTTGCTTTGCTTCTTATTGGCCCAACATCCTAAACCATATCGTCGTCCATTTACATAAAAATCAAGAAGCACTTCCCCACTTCTCCACCCTGAGTAAATTTCCATCACCTTTTTCTCATCCTTCTCGAGTACCTCTGGTCCATCTACACTTACTTCACCCACAGTCCTCCTCAGAGTCTTAATAGACTTGCACCACATATTATATGCCTTAGTCCTATATAAGCTAAAGCCCTTTAGCCCATCTTTTAGTATCTTCAATTAACAAAACTCTTACAGTTGCATCCACACATAACAAACAGTATGGCGCCTTGTCCCATCTGTTCTTAAGAAGATCATCTTCATATAGAGCAATTGATAAGGGCTTAAATGTTTATCTGTGGTCAAGTCCTGTTATAGTTATATTGGACTGATAATCCTATACTGTTTTCAAATCTATAAAGAGTACACAAATAGAAATCACGTGATTTCAATACCCCTGTCAAATTGCACAGTATACAAACCATATGCAGATAACTTAGTCACAGCTCTTATCTAATTTCAGTTACCCCTCTCTAAGCTTAATTCTCCATAGTTAATACAACCTTGAATATCTCTTAGAAATATATATAGACCAATCAAGATTCATCTAATCTGCTTGTATATTTAAAAAAAAACACGGGTATCTCGAAAACCAAGTGTATAACAATGCCCGTAAATCAAAATTACCAGAAGGAGCAGTTCCGTCAGAGATTGAACTGGACTGAAGCTGGTCCGTCACTTTATCACTCGCCTCTGCACAAAACAAATGCGAATAGAATTATTACCGAAACAGTTGAATACCCAAATCTCGAACTAGGGTTTTGTTCAGTTACCTTTGATCAGATCAGGGTACACGTCAGGTGCGTTTTTGATTAACCATGGCTTGCATTTCTCGAAATCCGGCCCAAATTCACAGTACTCCGGTGGTAACCCGCAAATCTCGCAGTAAAGTACTTGAACTGGCTGTGGTTTATCGGCCATTAGAGGTGATTTTAAGTCTCTCTCTTTCTCTCCTGACGACGTTATTTGCAGTGCGCAAGGAGGAAGATTGTCACCGCCACCGGGGTGTGATACGGTGTCGTGTGGTCGGCTTAGGTCATTGTATGTTTGTTCTACGATTAATTTGTTCATAAACTCATAATTTGGAGTCGTGTGCATAGAACATGCCAGAAATTATTTTATTTTTCTTTTTTTTTCATTCCCACCGCTTTAACTTTTAAATTGGCTTTCCATAAAGTCTTGTAGGACCTTGACTATAAGAGCTTGAAATTTTTGGATGTTTGTTTGTTTTCAGGGACTAATTCGATAATTAACAGCAAAAGTTTAGTTCGCAGCCATATCATCACAGTCAAAACCCCTGTAGTAGCCACGTCATCACAGTCAAACCTCCCCCCACCCCATCGGACTTTGCTCCTCCCGCTCCTCTCCCAAACCATGACACCAATTTCTAAGATCTCATCCACTCAAATCTGGTATTCGAATTCATTTTCACCAAACTATCCATTTTTCACCTTAAATGCTCAATCAATGCTACATACTTCACATTTTTGTGATTTAGGGTTTGTAGTCTTTTTAGTGATTTAGGTAATGCAGCCTTCATGGCGGCAGCTTGTGGTGCTCCTGGTGAAGGTTATAACGGGTTTAAGGTGTCTTGGTGGAAATTGTGACAAGTTTGAGGCGTTGGTGGGTTTGTGGGGGTCTTGGCTAGGTTGTGGTGGGTTAAGGTGGTGGTGGATATTGAAATGTGGAAAGTTAAGTGGGGAGCTTGGTGGAGGGTGATGATGGTGATGGCGGGTTTTGCGGGGAAAGGGAGGGGGAGGTGGCTGCAGTTGTAGTGGTGGTGGTCACAGAAGAGTTGTGGTGGTTTTGGTGTTGGTGGCTAGAATGGCTGATAACAAGGATTTTACCAAGTTGCCATTTTTTCCTACAAAAATGTTGTGCACTTTGAATGAACCCATAAAATGGTGATTAGGGCATCAAAATGGAAGTTTAGGGTGGTGCAAACAAAAACAAAACAAAAATGTATGGATTTTGCACACAACCCTAAAGTCTATTTTATACCTGCGTTCTACTCTTCTATCGTTATATATAAATAAGTGTCATGCAAGGATATCAATTGTGCCATAAGAGAAGTAGTAACAAAAGTGTCATGTAAGAGGTGAAAAGATTAATTTCCCTTTTATTTGCAATTTTTTAAGGTTAAGAAATAACTTAGCAAAAAAAGGAAGAAAAACTTCAACAATAGTTAATGAGATTTGCTTATCTTGTGTGTTTGACGATATCATATATGGCATCGTTTAAGAAAATTTTTTCTCCAAAATAAGATAATGCGAATTTTACTTCTGAACTCTCTTAAGGTTTGATCAACATATTGCAATACTAAACTTATATTTAGATAATAGCTATTTCCACACCATGTTATGTTTTTTTCACATTGTTAAAGGATTTACGTTTTGTCGTTATACACTATATAGCAACAAAAGAAAGGCAAAGAAAGGCATATATGGTGTGAAAATAGACGGCCACTATATTTAAGTCTTGATCAGTTTTTCAGAGAGATGATTCGTAAATCAACAAATTTTACAAGAGTAATCGTTTTTTATCCTCACTCTCACTGTCGTTCTCACTTTCACTTGCAATCTCTCGCTCTTATTAGCACATACGGGTATATCTTGATCGTTCTCAGTTTCCAACTTGCCTATGGACGAACTAATTATTTAGATGCAGTATGACATGAAAGAGTTGCAGAAGTCGTTGCTAACAATGTACCTTGTGGGGAATCAATTTACTTCGACTCAGTAATTTAAATGGCTGACAAATTCTAACTGTCCACCAAGAAAGCTTATACATACAAAATAAGCTGAACTTGACATAAAGGCTTAAGCCAACACTGATAGGTTCCATCCACATTTACACAAGTCTAATTTCACTCACGTGTGGGAGTAACACAGTCGAGACATGCACCCCAACAATGTCCCTCACGAACGAGTCCACCCACCATCGCCATCAGAGCTTCCCTTGAGTCATGCTCTGTTGAGAGTCACTGTTCAATTGCCACAGACACGAGTGCAAAGCCTAAGTCACCAACCGTGGGTTAGTATGCCATGTCAGGGAGGTAACAAGATAACCGACACGTAGGGTACGAGCTCAACTTGACCCAAAAACTTAAAGTCTGCAGAACTTAATTTTGATGTAGAACTAACACACGTCACACATACACCACAAGAACCGAAATTCTTAACCGTTGAATCTTTCACAAAATGCATCTTCCCTAGTGCACCAGAAAAGAAAAAGAAACGAATCTTCTGGTGCACCATGAAAACTTTAAGATGGGACATCACTAACTATAACTAGCATCAGATGCAGAAACCAGTAAAACAGAAAGCAAGCTAAGAATGCCCAAAACTTTAACACTAGCCACTACCAAGCTTTCAGCTTTTTCCAGACAAATACTGGATGGTACTATTATTTGCCACAGTCAATATTTCTCCATCGGATACTTTATGGCAATTTTGTATGTTGCATCACCTCTAGTAACTAGGACTCCACGAGTTCTCGCTATCATAGCTGTAGGATGTGGAGTAATGAGGGTCTAATGGTGCCACTTCACTCTTTTCATACACCAAGGAAAGGGCAGCAGACTCTTCCTTCAGATTAAGCCTCGCGCACCTGCATGACAGTAATGTTTTTGTAGTTAAGGTTGCCCAACATCTATCCTTAAAAAGTTTACAGAACTGTAACAAGAGGCAATTATAACAAGCTCAAGTGGCCACAGCGATGAGTCGACAAAACCATCATTGCAACAGGAAAGAGCTTAATTTCCGCAGACTTGCAGCTAAATAAAAAGGAAATGAGACCGCTCTGATACTATCTTCCCTCTTCTAAGCGTTTGTTCGAAACTTTTATTCACTGATGTTGCCCGCGACTTTTGTAAGAATAGGGAAATATAGCAAACTTCTAATATAGCCATATGGTTTTGGGACGATCTGCACTTTCATGCTTACCATCTGATCTATAAATAGCATGATATAAGACTAACTAGGAAGTTAAGCTGTACACATAGTGGTGTTTCATACTACTCCAACAAATTGAAAGAGAAAATTTAAATCCAAGTAGTCAAAGCATTGTAAAAGGGGCAGATTCAAAGCTCCTTGTAAGACTGAGAACATGGAAATGAGATAGCACTGGTGACTACAACCCGAGTTTGGTAGGGGCAAATTTTGTGGTGACAAACAGCTTAATCAATTCATCATATAGTTTTCCTCTTAATGGTAATACCGTTCGCACAAACAATGAAAGGTCTCACCTATATGCGTATAATCATATTCTTGCAAGCATATCAATCACATTCTTTTAGTTTTTTTTTTGCATTTGTATGTGGCAAGTAGTGGAATGTGATCTATAATTCATGGCATGGGAACAGTGGACACAAAGAAATAAGCAGAAATGGTGAAGATCTGAATCAATTAACCTTTCTAGTTTTATAAGTACATTAAGAAACTAGCAGAAGTTTAGAATTGGGTGCCTTAACTCCGCAACTGATTTGCACTTGAATATCAGTTATTGTGAGTGCACACATGACTGGCCTCAAAATGAGGCTTAAGTTAAGAACAAGGATAAGAGTAACTGCATAAGAATGTTGGGGTTGTACCAATTGAAAAAAAGATGAGAGAAGGTCTCTTAAGAGTTCAGATGTTTAGTCATATCCAACGTGGGTCATTAGCCCTGTGAGGAAACATTGTGTGTCAAGTTAAAAGTATGAGACGAGGTAGGAGTAGACCAAAAATGACATTGAAATGAGTATTGAGAAAAGGCCTCATTGCTTTGAATTTACCAAAGAAAGTTTACCTGGATCTGGGAGAATGGAGAAAAGGACTCGTCTAGTAGAGCTGAACTAGTTCGGGACAAAGGCCTTAAAATCAATAAAAAGCTTGACTTCGGTAAAGCACATATATACTTGAAAAAAGAAAAAAACACGAGAAACTAGAACCGGAACCATCGTATATAAACTACAATCTCACAACTTCCAATTATGGCATATTTTGTGAAATTTCACATTGTAGCAATGAGAGACAAAACAAGCACATTTTAAATGTTATTTTATGTCAATCTAGATCATGCGCTTGATAAAGTACCATTACTGGGTCAGTACAAGGTTAATGGTTAGTGCACAACCACGTCAAGATAAGTAACAAACTAACGGAATTCAGAAAGAACAACACAATGCAAGTCGACTGTACCTCGACTTGACATTCAACACCTTCAGATTACGTCCCATCACAGACTCCTTCAGTGAAAGGAAACTTGGAATGTGAGACACTGCTGCAAGCTCAGTCTGAATCCCATGAAGCTTGAAAAACTTAAATCTTCTTTTTGTTGGGTCATAGTAGATCAGGTAATTGGCAGAATGAAAGATCAGCAACGCTCCGTTATCTGTGTACTTTATCGGCTGATACACCCCACGCGGCCACCAATCAATCCTAGGTATAATTCCAAACACATTTGTCCAAGATTCCTTGACACCATATTCCTTCATCACCCATAAATCAAAAGATGCATATCTAGAAGCATTGCAAATGTAAAGGCATCCATTGAGCACTCCCATGCTCATCTCTTCAATCAACAAACATCTATTAGGGAGTGATGGGAGAGATAGGAATTGCTCCTTTTCTATATCAAAAGCATATATCTCCTGTCTAACGTAAGTGTTTACACCAAACCAATGAAGTGCTCCGTTTAGATACGTGGCATGTTCTAGCTCACTTGACATGTAGGGAGTCGAGAATGGAGGTCCTTTAGCACTTCTCCACACTCCCGTGCCAAGTGTATGAATTTCAACCTCTCTAGAGTCTTCATACCACACAGGTTCAGTGAACATCCTTACCACCTTGTACTGCTTTGTTTGGGGAGCGTAGCCTATCCCAGATATAATCCAAGTTCTAGAACCACTAGGCTTCTTTGCTTCTGGAAGTTTAACATATTCACCCGTAAGTGGATTGCATACAATGACAGGATCATTATGCTTTGTTTCACACAAACAAAGCAAACCATTACATGAATTTGCTATATTAAAGTTGTGATGTTTCACATTCAAGCTAGCAAATCGCATCTTCCTGGCACCGGGTTTTGGGTTCAATTTTTCATAAAGAACCTTCTTGGAATCACGCAATGGAATCTTAAATCCAGTGTCAAGCTTCATGTGCGATGGGTAATTAGACTCATTATCCTTACTGTCAACCTCGGGCTCATTTTCAGGCTCAAATAAGTAAAGGGTTCGAGAGATACGTTTTGGATCCTTGGCTCGGATCAAAGGGCAGGCAGATCTTTGTGCCTTCTCAAAGTGTAACTTAGCAAACTCAGGACTAGAGATAAAATTACACCAAGATTTGCACACACACTTACAATTGATGATTCTCTTTACGGAAAGTGAAGTGAGCCTACACAGGATGTCATCAATGATGCTTTGTGGAAGCTCTGTTATGGAACGACCCTCTTCTTGAACTTCCTCATTTTCATATTTCACTGCTTCCTTCTCAGCTTTTTGGGTGCCTGACGCTGCTGAATTTCTTTTTCTTTTCATGGGTATGCTTGATATCTACAAAAATATGTTAAAGATCAGTGTAATTGATGAATAGATGCAATAAAATCACGAGTTCACAACCCGTATCAATGTATGTTACATTTTGATCCCCCATTATTGATGCTGAGAAAGAAAAAGTTACATACTAATGTGAGACAGATTGTGAAATACCTGGTAGATGGGAGCATTAACAGGAAGAAATAAATGGTGGGAGTGAAATGCGTAAATTAAGGGAAGAGTACCTGTTTGAGTTGCCTGAGAATTGAGCAAGAGAGGAACGGAAAGGCGGGAAATTGGGGTTGGGGAAGGGGGTGTTGGGGATAAAGAAGATAAATTCCTAATTTTCCCTAAAATAAGCATATAACGGGCTATCAATGAAAAGAAGAAAAAATTTCTTCTACAAGATAACAAGATCTTGACCATCTCTACTAAGGAAGCACTTGGAAATACGGCTAACCATCTCCAATAAGCAAACATTTATGTAATAAATCAAACAAAAAACATCATTTTTAATAAAAACTAGTACGAAGCACGTGCATCACACTTGGATGTGGCCGAGAGTAATTTTTTAAATCATATCATTACTTTTTGTTTTTTCTTGACCGGTCTGATTATACCCGCTTCAACTCTTTTTTTTAGCTGTTGATTTTTTGTTAGCAAATTTCAATTTCTTTGCTTTTTTTTTCCTTTTTAGTTTTTAAATACACTAATTAACGCTTTGCTTTGTTTTTTCCTTCGAGTTAAAGGGCTTTTTTTTCTTTTCCCCTCCTCTTTTTCACCACACTTTTCATTTCCCAATGTTTGTGTCACATCAACCACATTCATCGTTAATTGTTCGTTTCACATCAACTACATTAAAAAGAAAGTAATTACAAAAAGGGAAAACAATTATTGAAGTATTTAATGGATAGCATAATTGATCAAAAATAATTTACAAGATTAATACTTTTACAGGTAGACATGTAATATAAATAAATTTATTAAGTAAATCACATTAAAAAGAAAGTAATTACAGAAAGGTAAGACATTATTGGAGTATTTAACGGATATCATAATTGGTTAAAAATAATTTACAAGATTCGTACTTTCACAGGTAGTATAAATAACTTTATTAAGTAACGAGTCGAGCTCAACCTATAAATGTTATCGCCGATTAAAGTTCATTTAAAAAGACGAATATCAGTTCGTTCATGTATTTTGTGGTCATATTTATTACCTGTTACAATTTCCCGCCTTTTCCCTTCCTGGCTATTCTAATTCCTAGAGTAAAAATGAGCCAGATAGGCCATAACCCAAGGCAGCCCAAACAGGGACTCTTCCCTTAATCGCACATTCTCTTCCCTGCTGTCACTTCTATCCTATTCCAGGTATCTGACTCCATCTCTCTCTCTCTCTCTCTCATGCAGTGATATTTGAGTTTTATGTTCCATATTTTGTACCTAAATCCATACCTTAAGCTGTATACAATGATACGGGTGTTGGGAAGTGATTTCCTTGCGTTCTATTCCTTATTGTAAACTGATCTTGACCATTTTTTGCAAACTTTTAAGCATACCCATGAAGAGAAAAAGGAACTCAACAGCTTCCAACACCCAAAAAGCCAATAAAGAGGCAGTGAAATTTGGAAATGAGGAAATTGAAGAAGAGGGTCGTTCTATAAATGAACTTCCAGAGAGCATCGTCGGAAACATCCTAGGCAGACTCACTTCACTCTCGGTAAAAAGAATCATCAATTGTAAGTGTGTCTGCAAATCTTGGTATAAATTTATCTTCAGTCCTGAATTTGCCAAGTTACACTTTGAAAAGGCACAAAAATCTGCATGCACTCTGGTTCGAACCAATGATCCAAGACGTGTCTCTAGAACCCTTTACCTAATTGAGCCTGAAGATGAATTAGGGTTTGATATTGGGCACTGTACTTGTGGATTTGGGGATAATGAGGCCAATAGTCATGTGCACATTAAGCTTGACACTAGGTTCAAGATTCCGTTACGCGATTCCAAGATGGTTCTTTATGATAAATTAAACCCAAAACCTGGTGCCAGGAAGATGCGATTTGCTAGCTTGAAGCCGAAGGATCATAATTTTCGTATTGCAAATTCATGTAATGGATTGCTTTGTTTGTGCGAGCCCAAAATGAATGATCCTGTTCTCATATGCAATCCACTTACGGGTGAATATATTAGGCTTCCAGAGGCAGAAAAGCCTAGTTATTATAAGACTTGGATTGTTTCTGGGATTGGCTACAGTCCCACAACAAACCGGTACAAGGTTATAAGAATGTTTAATGAATGGCGGAATCGCTGGGATAATTTGGCGGCTGAAATACACATACTTGGCACTGGATCATGGAAAAGTATCAACGGAGCTCCGTCATGGCCAAGTGACTTTAAGTTTGCTACTTATTTGAACGGAGCACTACACTGGTTTCGTGTGCAGTTTGAGGAGGAGATAATCTCATTTGATATTGAAAAGGAGGAATTCCTACCAATCCCTTCACGGCCTAATCAATATTCCATGATTGAGAAATGTATGGACAAGATAACCATGGGAGTGCTCAACGGGTGCCTTTACATATGTGATGCATCTAGATACGAGTCTTTTGGCTTATGGGTGATGAAGGAGTATGGCGTCGAAGAATCTTGGACAAATGTTTTTAAAGCTATGCCCAGGATTGATAGGTGGCCTTGTGGAGTTTATCAGCCTATAAAATACATGGAAAATGGAGCGCTATTGATGTTTCATTCTGCCAATTGCCTGATCTATCATGACCCTGCGAGAACAAGGTTTAAATTTCTTAAGCTTCGTGGGATTCAAACCAAGTTCGTAGCAATTTCTTACACACCAAGTTTCCTCTCACTCAAGGAGTCTTTGATGGGAGCTAATGTGAGGGTGCAGAATGTTAAGTCAAGGTACATGTCCACTTAAGATATAGTTGTTTTACCTGAAATTCTCAATTCATCACTATTATGACGTGGTTGGGTGATAGATTTTAACCACCTGCAACCAGCATTAAAACGTGTATTTGCTTTATTTGACATTTCTACTTCTTCAAAGTGTCAAAATGTAATTTGAAGTGAAGCAGATATGTGCATTTACCATAGCTATTTCAGAGTTGTATCTCTTGCTGGTGCTGTGAAGAGGGCAGAGGGGCAACCACGTGGGTTGTGGTCTAGATGGTGATATCACTCTCCATCAACCTAAGGGCTAAAGGGGCAGGCAGTTTATTAATAACCAAACTGTTCGGATAAATCAGACCGAAGAAAATTTTCTCCTCCCATTGATGACAATTTTACTCGAAGCATAACGTGATGATTTTCGCCTGCCATCTTTTGGCAGGGTTTATGCTGTTTATATATCAATATTTACTGTTTCCAGGCCAAGCAATGGAAGCTACAGTTAACAGTTACCATGGAAAACAAGTAAAAATAGTTTCTTGTTGGCAATTACTTATCTAGCTATATATTGCCTAGATGTGGCAGTGTCAAAAACTAATTTGTGCCAATCCCAAGCTTAATAGAGACTAACATAAATGGAATATCAAAATGTATCTCTTTGTACTACTAAACTCTCCACATAGGCTATGCCATATGATGGATCAATCAAGCAGTTCTCACCATAAAGCCTCCAACGTCAACTTGTTTCAATGTTTTGGCCTCTCAGCTTCAAATCCGCATTTTATTTAGAGTTCGAGTATTTGGATTCTTTTATTTTCTTCTTCTTCCTTAATCTATTCAAGAATCATATCGTAGGCAGCAAGACCTTATGTGTAAAATAGTACTCTTACGCATCATCATCCCCGTTGTTTCTTGGAAAACTCACAGATTATATTAGTGAAGGATAATAAGTGCACTCGAGATTTCAATGTGCAATCTGCACCAAGAAACCATGAGCGATGTCCCTTTCCCTTTCCCTTTCGAAGCTATAAGTTTGTGAAAACTACGTTCTTACCTGCTGTTATGGTTGTTTTCCTCATTCATTGACTACTTTGTTATAATTGCATCTTATTACATTTTTTTGTAAATTTCACGAGTATAGGTGGTTGAACATCTCAAACAATATCATCATGCAGGTGTGCGAGGCTTAATCTGAAGGAAGAGGCCAATTCTCTTTTCATGGTGGAAGAAAAAAGTGAAATGGCATCATCAGATTCCCATGATTCTACATCCTACGAGTACGATGCCGAAGCTTTGTGGTTGTTTTCAGATGACTCTACCTAGAAGGTTGCCAAAAAGCATTCGCAAAGGAGATCTCGTTGCATCTAAGGAATCATTTGACGATAATACCATGAAGTCTATGATATTCAGTAATTTTGGACCGCAAAGGTCATCACCATATTACAATATGGAAACTAGGCCGAGCATGCATGCGACATTGGATATCCTTTGTTGATTTCTAGCTTCTGAAAGTCTCTTGCTCTTTTGCTGACATGTGAACCGTTGCACCATGTATGTTCTTTGGCATTTCAAGCTTACACCTATGGACAAGGGTCTGAAGTCTGCTTGCTTTTGCTCTCCCTTTTGTTCTTTTAGCTGTCCAAAAATTGTTCGACTGGGATCTGATACAACTGGAATGCCTTTAGCCATGTAGAAGAGTTATTGGGAGTATCCAATATGACTAAACCTATAGAAAATCTGAGGACAACTAGACTGATGTTGTTAGTCACCAAGGATAAGTTTTGTGAAACCAACGGTGGGTTTTGCTAAACCTTTTGTTCGCCTTGTGATTTTGTTACTTGTGGAGTATCAATTTTCTTCGAAATCTGCTGATTGATGATGCCAAAAGGAGCTAGTATTGGCCTCTGTAAACAACAATTGAAGTAGATATTGTTTTTGGTCGACGTCTATATAAGCACACATTAGATCACACTATGGATACTAGACTAGGATCCTCTGTTGTACAATATCTCTGATCAATGAAAAAATATTGTTAAAAATCCATTTTGTGAAGAAAGATTGTTACTATAAATTTTAGCAACATCGAAACAACTTGTAGCGCCAATCTTGTATTATTTAAGTTCTATATAGTAGATGAGCATTTTTCATAAATACTTTGATCAAATTTTTTCCTCACCAATCAGTTTCTCTTTGATAAATTCCCTCGTTCTATTACACGCTCTCGGGAACAAAAAATCATGTTCCTTTCTAAAGATAAGATAAGAGAAAAACTCAGAATAACCTCAAAATTAGAAGAGCATGAGGCTAAAAATATCCTATCTTTAGGGATTCTAGTGTTAATCCATCAGAGTTAGAGGTGTCAAGCAGGCCGGGCGGCCCGCGGCCCAGCCCGATCCGGCCCGAAAAAAGCCCGGCCCGGCCCGCAGGTGAACAGTGCAGGCCCGCAGGCATAGGGCCTTGGGCCTGGGCTTGGACCAGGCTAGGATTTCCAAAAAAATGGCCCGGGCCAGGCCCGGCCCGTTTTCGGCCCGGATCTGTCCCGATTTTCGCCCAAAATCAGCCCTATTTTGCCCTGCCCCACCTTTTTTAAAAAAACAAAAAACTTGCTTTCCCCAATTTCCATTCCCAAATGCCGTGACGCAATGATTTAAACCATGAACCAAGCATACCCGACATGACTTGACAGTCAAGTCAAGTCTTGACTTGATGGTCTAATTTGCCAATAAAAGCAGTTCAAAGATCCCAGCAAGTTTAGCCTTATATAGCGTGTATTCTCTATCAAACTTGGTTTCAGTTGTTCCTATTTCCTGTTAACCCTGCCGACTGGAACAAATTTTCCCTTGGTTTAGGTACAAATTAGTACTGAAAAAAAAACTAATTAAAACTAGAAACGTGCCTTAGCCTCCGTTCACCATGCGCATCTTTATCCAGGTCTTCCAGTAAGCTGGTTGGAGGTTTGTCAAGCATCCAAAGTTCGACAAGAATCAAAACACAAGCTTTCGCTAATTTGTTTGCATATTGGTCTCTCGCAAATAGAAAATAAATTTCCTTTGTTGAATGCAATTTGTATCCAACAAGGAAAGATTGGCTTCAACTGTATGATTATTGTTATATCCGTCTACACTTATGCCAATTAAGTAACAACAAATTATTTATGGACCTACATGTCACTAACAATAAACAAAATTTTCTTCTACTGCCGTAATTGGAGCAAAATGTTTCTTGTAGGTGTAATTGACTAAATGGTTTAAATTAGAATATTTGTTGNTACTTTACTTGCTTATACACATTATTAAATTAGAATTTGTGTACATAATAACAAGAAAATATCGCAATTAAAGTTTTTATTTTGAATAACCGGAGGATTTTATTAAAAAACAATTTTTTTGGCCCGGGCCCGGCCCAAGCCCGGCCCTAGATATTGGGCCTAGGGCCAGGGCCTGGACTGGGCCTAGGTTTCCCTTCGGCAGGCCCGGCCCGGCCCGGTTGGCAGCCCCACTAGCCCGGCCCCGGCCCGGCCCGACAGCAGGCCCGATGGGCTTGGGCTGGGCCGGCCCAAGCCCGGCCCTTTGACATCTCTAATCAGAGTGGTTGATTCGCATGAAAATCAGTAACTAGTGAAAACATAAAAACGTCCAAGGGAACTATTGATCCCCAAACAAATTTTGACTTTTAGTCGGATTGTAAAAATCATCCTCCAACTCCCATGAAAATCAGTACTAGTGAAAACATAAAAATGTCCAATGGATGCATGCAAAAGATAAAGAAGAAGCTTTAGACAATTAATAGTCGCTAAATAGTTCTAGTAACTTTTTTGCTAACACTTTTAGCGACAATTCTTAGTAGTATTTTTTTAACATCACTAAATAAATGTCACTAAAAATATTGAACGGTCATTGATTGTACGTGTGTGTGTGTGTTGGGGGAGGGGGGGGGGGGGAGAGTTTTTTCTTGATCCCCCCCCCACCCACCCATCACCTGCTTTGCCCCTCTCTTTGCCAATAATAAACACTTCCGAAAGGGCCCCTTCGCATTTCTCTTCAGGTATTCGTTTAATCCATCAATGATCCCATGAAAATAATAACTAGTGAAGACAAAAAATGTAAGTTGATACCCAAACAAATTTTGACCGTTAGTCGGATTGTAAAAATCATCCTCCAATTCTCATGAAAATCAGTACTAGTGAAAACATAAAAGTGTCCAATTGATGCATGCAGAAGATAGAGAAGAAGCTTCAGACAATTAATAGTCGCTAAATAATTCGAATGATTTTTTTGCTAACACTTTTAGCGACAATTTTTAGTAACATTTTTTTAACCTCACTAAATAAAGGTCGCTAAAAATATTGATCGGTCATTGATTGTCGCTATATGGCGGACAAGGAAGAATTGTTTCTAGATCTCCCACCCCCGTACACCTGCTTAGGCCCCATGGCTTTCCCGCCAATAATAAACCACCCCCGAAATAAATGGCCCCTTTTCTTATCTCCATCCTGCATCACGGGTGAATTTCTTAACCTTCCAGAAGCACCTATTCCCCGTAGAACTAGAACCTTGATTGTCTGCAGGTATTGGACATTGTGGGATAACAGACAAGTATAAGGTTATTAGGATATTTTCTGAGACAGGATTGGACGAGTACGCTCAAGTACACACACTTGGCACGCGGTCATGGAGGAGTGTTGAGGGAGCTCCATACTGTCCAGATATATGGAAGCTAAAGTTTCCAACTTATTTGAATGGAGCACTTCATTGGTTTCGCGTGTACCATCAACGCAAAGAGGAAATAGTTTCATTTGATATTCAAGCTGAGAAGTTTCACTCAATTCCTTCGCGGCCCAATGGATATTCTATGGTTGGAAATTGGGAGAACATGACAAGCATGGGAGTGTTAGATGGCTGTTTATTCATTTGTGATTCATCTGAATCTGGATCTTTTGGTTTATGGGTGATGAAGGAATATGGTATCGCAGAATCTTGGATAAATGTGCTCCTAGTAATCCCGAGGATTGATAGGTGGCCATGTGGACTATATCAGCCAATAAAGTACATGAAGAATGGAGCACTACTGATTTTTCATTCTGCCAATTACCTATTTTACTTTGACCAAACAAAATTAGAAATCAAATTTCTTAAGCTTCACGGGTTTCGGACGAAGTTTGAAGCATTTCCTCATCTTCCAAGTTTCGTATCACTTAAGGACTATGCAACCGAAGATAACAGTCCTGTGTTGGATGTCAACTCCTGGTACGTGTTCACTTAGTACTTTTTAAGCTCATTTCATACGAAGTATTAATTTCACGTTGTCATACTAATGTTACTATGTTCAAACCAAGTTTAACGCTTACTCCTTAGATCTGTGTTTTTCTACAGCAGGATCAAACTATGCATTTTTTGTTCCAGTAATAGTTCTATTTGCCAATTATACTTAAAAAGCGTGTTAACGGAACTTGCAACGGAGATATGTCCATTTGGTTGCAAGTTCTCGTCATAGGGTTTTAATTTCTACTTCACGGTATTGCATTCCTCATTCAAGGGGTTTTAGCTTTTATCCCAACACAAAAACAGTTCTCTTATCCCGTTCACATTGCTGAGCCGTTGATTATTTGAATTCTAGCCGTCGAGTGTCTTCATGTTTCAAAGCAAAATAAGTGATTTATATTCTCCAATTAGTTTGGTAAACCTAACTACATGTTCCTTGTACTATAATCACACATGCTTCAGCTTTAAATCACCTGGTGAGCACTTGGGTATCATAATTACTGCAGGAAATCTTAAAGGACTAGTTTGATTAGAGATCCATATATTATGCAACACAGAGCAATAGATTAAGCCAGTCTGGATATATATGCACCACATATGTGAATCAGATTGATATGCTTCAACTACCCTGTTAACCCCTTAACACAGAGACAACTTTTAGCCAATGAAACTAGTACCTCTGATGTTTAAATGCCAATGTGCACAGATCATACCCCGGTCACCTTTCTTGCCTTTTTCCCCTTTTCCCCTAAGCTACAAGTTTGTGAAAGCTATGTGGTTGCGTAATGCTAGGTTTATTCGATCATTATCATGGTGCTTGATGATTTGATCATTTTCTTTACCACTTGAACAAGTTATGGCTGCAATTTGCTAAGTTGATCATCAAGAACTTGAGGGTAAAGGTTATGATCGATACCTTATCTGTATTATTGACTAATTACCTTAAAATTCCCAATATTTTGCATAGGTGTGGAAGGCTTGAGCTGAAGGAAGAGGTTGATGCTTTGTTCTTGGTGGAAGAATACCAGGCTTATGGATCATCAGATTTCCATGATACCGCATCTTAACAAGTACAGTAGCGAAGGTTGTGGGAACA